>JAOYSI010051181.1:0-22149 GCA_025775065.1 Hiodon alosoides | reverse complement strand
GATAACATTTGTATTATGTGATATACAAAAACTAGAAACTGAGGCGTTATTTAACTGAGCCCCAGAGGGGAAAAAGGGTATTTTTGATAAACTTTAAGTTTATGAACCTTAAGGTTAGGTATCTACCTCACTCATGACACGCATATGGTAATGATTCTGTTGTAAATTAATGCCTAAGAACTGCACAAGTATAACATTACAGACATGCTCAAGGGCCTTTAAGCTGGTAAGGCCAAATGTTTTCAAACCAAAGCCAAGGGTCATCTCTTAATAAGGTGTGAGAAACACTTAATTTGAAGATTTATCTTAGAAATAATAGTAAACACTGAAAATGCATTTATTCTTTGCTAACATTTGGCTCTTTGTCTATTTGCGTCTGTGTTAGTCAACTAAGCAAATGATATATAAAATTAATAGAAAGATGAATAAGGAAAATGGACAACCTCTAATTACACATATTAAAACATATTAAAATGTGTATATCAGGGATATTTCATTTTTGATACATTTGTCAAAATAAATTTAATGACATTTAGTGATGAGGAGGAACAAAAATGTTTGGTTGCGACAGTAATCGGATTTCTGTACTTCTTTTTCTCCGTATTTTTATCATTGGAAATGATATACCCTGATTCATGTTAACTTTATCAATTGCTGGGTTTTTTCCCCAAAGGCAAATGCGTCCCAAGGCCGCATAATGGCAAGAATCTGGTGACAATGGTGACAAAAATCTAATTTAAAAAAAAATCAAACGTGTTCATATAGCTTTTTCACTTTGAATTTTGTTCCATTTATTCTCTAATGGGAGACATGGCAGGTCCATCAGCAAAAAAGGAAAAATTGCATTAAAGTGCTTAATTGCATTTGATGGACATCTTATATCTTATAAAACTATCCATGCACAGATCAGAGTGCTGGTCTCTTTTAGTTATTTGCGCTGTAAGAAAGCTATTACCAAAGCAGAGCATTTCCTGAACATGAAAGGACATATAACTCCAGCACGTACCGGATGAAAAAGGTAATCCCCATACTACAGTTCTGCGTGTAATACTTTGACATGTCACTCAAGCAAGAACAGAGCACAGAATCCCAGGAGGAGTGTAAGGGTGGCGCAGTTGTGCGGCGAATGCATTATCAACAGCACAGTTCCTCTGGCTGTAAAGTCCTATAAGAGCCTTCCAGGGATCAAAGTCCCAGACCGTGAAGGTTGAGTCGCACATTGCGTGCTAACCAGAAGCCGCATCCTGGTGGAGATCATGTCTCCATAAGGTGCAGTGGGCGGCCTGATCCGTTTTAAGTTCCAGGAGGATCAAACTGACTGATGCAAATGCCTCAGCTGCCTCTGAGAAGAAGATGAATGGATTTTGGAGTAAACCAAGTTTTCATTGATTGTTTCTTTATTTTTTGGCATTTAAAAAAAAAAAATTTTTGGTTGAATATGTTAAAAATCTTATGTATCTTTTTCATTATACAGATTAGTATACAATAATAATATAATCATCTCTTTACAAGTTGTGTATCACTCAAGTTTAAATTACAAGCCAAACTGCAGGGAGCCAGGAGCAATGTTACACAGGCACTGAGCTTCCGGAGTGACAATCTTTCTGTCTTTCTTCATTTTTGAGTAACACCAGTCATTACATCTTAATAGAGTTGCTTAATAACCCAGGCCATTATTGTAGTTACTTTCTCCCTCTTGCAGATCCTGTATAACATCATTGGGATTGCATCATTGCTCTAGCCCGCTGTAGCCTTTACTCATTTATAATGTAAGAGCAACAGCAGGTTCCGTTCTGCAGCAACATTGATAAAGTTCCTCTACTTAAAGTTCCTCTACTTAAGTATCCATCTCAGGCTCTACCCACTCTTTGATCTGATAAGAATTATATTTTCATGTAAGCATGTCGGTTTGAAAAGGGGATCGTCAGCTGACCCTGAATAAACAAAATGTGAATGATCCCATTAGGCAACATTTGAAATTTACAGAAGATTTGACTCGTGTCTGTATATTTTTTAATTGGGGAATTGTAGCCTCATCTGTTTTTAAAATCACTGCTTTACTCTGCATTAACATCACATGCAACACTGATTCAAAATTGGTATGCAAAGCAAATCCTTCACAATAACAAGTCAGATAACCTCACCAAAGAAGGTAGTAGACTATTACGGCCAATTAATATACCATTCATTCCCCTCTCTTCAATAGCTCGGGATCATTTGGAAAGACTAAAGGTAACCCTGAATGCCATTGCTTACAGGTGAACATCTGAATTAGTACTAATCGCAGCCTGGGGTGCGGAACCAGTATTTAGGGTCATCCAAGTGCATGGCTAAGTGCCTCATCTCCACTGTCTTGGTCGTTAGAGCAGCAAAGTGCTAATGTCATTCACATCTCGAGCATTGTGTTTTAAGCTTAGCTGCCTTGCGTCCCACGGTGCATCTAGGGTTTCCACTCAATGTGGTCAGGGAAAGTACTCCTACTGTTTTCTTTGAGCCTCTTAAGGATGCTGGAATTTCATTTTCCTGGCGCTGCCTGAGTCACCCAAACTGCCTTGCTCGGGTGATCTCAAATAAGTCTTCCAAAAGTAAACACATATAAAATATGGAATGTATGCATTTTTAAAATGTATATCAGAATATCAAGTTGTGTTATGAGCTGTATGAGGATTTTTAGTTTCAAAGTCAGAAATAATCTAATAAACGTTGCAGAACAAAATTCTACCAGTTGTTAGTTTTTGTTTTTTTGTTTTTTTATGGTGTTACATTTCCTGTAACTTGGGCACAAACGTGTGTATCACTCTGGGATTATCTACAAACTGTAAATAACCGCCAATTTTATGTTTATTTAGCTATGCAATCAATGATGCAGAGTCTGACAAGAAATAAATATGTGTGGAAATATAAGTGAAGCGAGATCAATAAAATTCACACTTGCAGGATCTGTATTTCGTGATGATTGCTACTTAGATGAAGCTACACTTGTGAAGTTTAAATAAAAAGGGTCTCTGGGTTTTTCACTTTATATCTTAAATACAGCAAAACAATTCAAAATTAAACAAGCTAACAAACCAGAAAAGATCAATTGCGATGAGTTGCAAATGTTAGTCAGTAAAGGGGAAAAAAATGAAGAATCTCAACCACTAATTAAAATATTTTTCAAACCTAACTGTAGATGGACCATTTCTCCTCTAGGAGGTCAAGAGGAAGCTTTGCTATCTCCTGTGTTTAACAGAATGTTCGAAACTTGGTTCCCATTTACTCATCCTTTCCCCCCTCAATGTTAAACTGTTTTATTTTGAACTAATATTAATTACTGATTGAAAATTAAGCATTTGAAAACCAAAAACTATATATTTTACTGTGCACAAGCACATAAATTGGTCTATTCCTCAAGGGAAAGGGAGAGTGGCTTCGATTTCATTTGGAATATCTCACTGTAATTGTCTCTACAATCATGCCCATGAGACGAAACACCAGAAGCACAATGGAAAATAGCACAGTTCCAGTGCAAACTGACAGATGTTTACCAAATGCTTGGTACCAAGTCAGACTCTGTAACCAGATCTCTATATTATATAAGATTCCACTTCATAAAGAGATGTGCTTGGCGAACAATTCTGTGTATGACTCATTGCACAAGATGGTGCAGAGCTCTACTTCCAAATTCAAGAGATGAATACAAAAAATATTAACTTCACGCTGTTAAGATTGTGTACCTTCTCTCTTTTCCTCTGGTGTATTTTCAAAGAGAACAAGACAGATGTCAAAATCTAGGTTATGCAAACAGCTATTGCTTTGTTGCTAGAGATCGCAATGTATTATCTTATAGATGAACAACATGATGCTCTATGTTTTCAAGAGGTCTTCTTAAGCATTTTTGAACGAATGTGTAACTGTACTGGATAATGTGAAGTTCTGGTTATAACAACAACACAGATGCCTGTTTTTCTTCCAGACCTCCTCTGTGATGAAGGACAACCCCAACCCCATATTTCTGATCTGGCTCACATCACGAGAATCAGCCCTTGTCTCAGAGATACTTCACTCAGCTTCTGCTCCAGAACCTAGTGCTCTCCTAATTATTTAAAACTTATTACAGTTATGGAACATATCAGGGTGACCAATTAAATGAAAAACCTACATTGAGGGGGTGGAGGCTCTGTTATGCTGTGGGGGGCATTTTCCTGGCATGGTTTTGGTCCGCTTGGAGGGAAGGGTCACTGCAAATCATTAAAAAGTTATTCTGAGTGATCACCTTTATCCCATGGTGAAACATTTCTATCCTGATGGGTGTGTTCACTTTCAGGATGAAAATGCCCCCATCCACAGGGCACAAGCACACTCTGAACGGTTTGTGAAAATGATTCGAATGGCACCAGATCTCAACCCAACTGAACCAGTGAGAGAGTTTGGACAGCACTCTCCACCACCATCATCACACCACCAAATGAGGGAATTCGGAAGAATGGTGTTTTATCACTCCAGTAGAGTTCCAAAGACTTGTAGAATCTAGGCCAAGGCGCACTGAAGCTGTTCTCGCAGCTCGTGGTGGCCCAAAACCTTACTGAGACTCTAGCCTGATCCAGAAGATCCATCTGCTACACATTAAGCACCCGGCTTATTTAAAGTTGCGACTCCTAAACACAAAAGTTGATCCAACTAAGTACAAAAGTTAGCTTAGTGCTGAGATTATAAATTGTGAACCATCCTAACATTGACATGGAAAAGAAGAAGTAGCAAACCTCGTAGTTATTGGGTCCAGCGATATCAACCAGTTGTTTGGTCAACGTTGACCAGCTTTGTTTTTTGCCTCTCAGTCTCCCTTTATACAGCTAACTATTAAACTGCAATAGCCAAATGGGACACAGCCAGGAATTTTTTTCTTTTTGTAGCATTTTTGTACATTACTAGAACCACACAGGATACGGTGTTCAAATTTTGTCATGTCAGGTTTCTTTGCATTCTGTTTTACAATGTGTAGTATCATATTCAGTATTATTCTCTACTGTGCTATTTTCCTGCCCACTCCATAGATGTTTTCATCCCCCACTTTTCCAGATAGAGCGCTGCTTTCTGTCTGTTGAAGAAGTTTACCTCTGCCAGCCTAAGTTTTAAATGCTTCATATATAACGTTTAAAAAAGCAGATTGTACCACATCGTAAGTAAACTGAAGGCTTTTTATTGAGAGTCTCGTGTGTATTTAGGAGGGGAGCTGACTACTTATACAGCAAAGTATTTCATCGAGAAGCCGGTAAGAGATCTGCGAATGTTATAAAGTAGCGTCCATTTTTTTACTCAGGCAGAAATAATCAATAGTGATAGTCGATTATAAGGTTTCAATGTGTACTGGTTCACATCAGCTCTAGAGCAGCAAAGATGCCTCGTTTTAAACGACATATCTGATGGCAAAAATAGCAATTGAAGTATGCTCGCATTTAACCTTCAATCAGTTGGAGAAGCAGACTCTCCAATTACAGTCATTAGAATAAAAGAAATGGTTACAGCCATTGTGCCATTGGGATTCAAACACTTAATTCATTCATTTTCCACAACCGCTTATCCAATTCAAGGTTGCAGTGATTCATTCGCTTTCAATAACTGTTTTTAAAATACCAATATTTCTGTTAAGCACTGTAAAACAAATTTAACTATTATCACAAAGCTTAACAATGCAAAGCAATATTAAAGTTTTAAATCTTTTCAAAGTTCAATTACAGGACTCATTGCCCAGGTCCACTAGCCTTCAGTAAAGTAAAAATTTAGTGTGACGACTGATTAATGCCTCTGAACCCTCAGCGTTGTGTGTCTGAGGGAAACACTGGTGTCCGAGTTACCAGTACACTGCTGACCTGCATTTGCTTCACAATGGAATCCAGCTGGTTGGCATTGAAAACCCTGAGTCAATATAAGATAGTAAGGACATTGTCTGGCAACGGTTGAATCGCAAAAAAATCTTCTGATTTATGGCTAGTTTTACCTGCCAGAGAAGTCTGTTGAAAAGATTACAATTTTTTCATTGGTGATTTCACTCCTATGGTCACATTTTAAAAAGAAGCAGAAAATTGCCAGATTAATAACTTGACAAAGATGTTAGCCAGGCAGCCTACTTAACAAGGCCACAGGGACCTTCATTGGGCCTTCCAAGCAGAGATAGGAACTTATCTGGCCGTCTCAGGCCCATACAGTAATTCTTCCAGCAGATAGCTGAGGTCAGGCAAATAGGGGAAGACATCAGGAATGTTAGCACCTGGAGTGTTTTCCTCATTAATGGAGATGACCAACATCGCTGCCGTCTTTCCAGGCTTTCTGCCTGGTCAGACGTTGATGGTACCTGAGTCAAAAGTCACTCCAGAGTGAAAACCTATCCTCCGAATTTCTACTATAACGATTAGTCAGAAATAACTACATAAGTTGAAAATGTAGAATTTAAAGCTCAGGTTGATTGTAACAGTTAGTGGCACGCGTCCGTCTAGGGGAGCAGTTCCGGCACACCCACCAGTAACGGTTGAGGATCAAGGTAATTACCAACCTGTTTTAACGGTGTTCTGTTCCTCACTTTGCGCTGGGATTTTGAAACAGAAGCCACGGGAGTGTGGAGTGGAACCCAGACGCTTGTGGGGGGGGAGTAGAAAACCAGACGGGAAAAGGGATAAGACGAGAACCGTCACTCGCATCCTTCCCGGGGAGATTTTAGAGCTTCACTGAAGCCTATTTCGATTTTGTTTATTATTTCGGTTTATAGTTTTTGGATGAACCCGCGAGGGGGATCCAAGAAGACGGTTTGGTTTCTTTTTTGTTTCAACATTATTCCGACCGCGGACAAGAAAAGAGCAGTCAGTGAGCGTAGAAGAAGAAAATAATATTTACGATCATTTCCGAGTCATGCACTTGCAACAATTAATTAAACATGAGTAGGCTTTCATTCAAGGTTTGCTAATTATTTCTTATTTACAACAATCCAGACAAAATAATATATTCCATTATTGAATTAATACAGAATACTTCAATACAGCTCAAATTAGGATTTTTTCGATGTCGACTGTTACTGGGCGCGGCCACATCTGGCAATGCACCATGAGAAAATCACTAGGGGTTCTGTCGAACCTCTAGCTAAACAGTCTCCTCTCGAGTTTGATAACTACTTGTTACTCTGGGTTTTCTCACTCTGGGTTTTGTATCGATTGCGTATAGAAAGCACCTATTTTATTGTCGCTAATCCCCCATACTAAAATAACAGCATAAAATAAACTAACTAGACTGGACACTTTCTTCAGTTATTATTGTAAACATATTTTTCTAAAAAAAACATGCAGGTACTAGTTGATAAAATCCCTGTTTAATACTTATGGATGGCTTTCGCATCATCCAATTCTTTATTTTAATTATTAATACACTTAATATTAAAGAAGCATTCTTTCTCCATCTGGCAACAGTCTGGAGTGTGTGATGTTATTAAGTTATCTACTCAACATCGAGAATGTTCTTGGGTCACACACACAGTACAAAACAATTATTACAAACAGACATTTCTATGTCATGAATAACATGTTGCTTTCTCTATTGTTTCTTTGTCAGCAGTAGTTATATCTCTATGGTGAAAAGACACTTCAGAAAACAATTGAATGGCCTCAACAACAATACACAAGATCCGTCTGCACCCTATGGCCTATTATATGACTGGGGAGCAGAGCAGTTTGGCAGACTTAACTAAAACAACCAAGAGGATATTCATTTGAAATGAGTTTACACAGAAAGGAATACTTTTTCAGTATAATAAGTCAGAAAGACTTCATCAATAAAGTTCTGTGCAATGGCCAAATAAACCTCAGTAAATTATATTTTTATAAAGGCTCCCTAATATTTGCACAACCCTCACGCTCTCCTCTCCGTTACAGAAAGCAGGCTTTTGTTAGATCATGAAAAGAATCGTTGATACGTATGCTAAATTATTAACACAACAATTTCAGAGTGTGATTTTTTTTTAAAATTTAAAATAGCCATTTCCTGTTGCTACTGCAATTTTCTCTTCTAGTTTTTGTAAAGGAGAGCAGCAGAATCAAAATAAAAAAATATGCATGGATTTTAGTTACTGAAAGGAGTTGTTTTTTTTTTCCTGACGAAGACCCTGAAGCACTTTTGTCACTCCCCTAAACCCTGCCACATTAATTTTTAAGTCACGTATTACTTCACCCAACTTGGGCAGTTCATAAAAATTAAATCCATGAGTAAAGTCAATAACATGACAGCCTGCTGGAATTTTTGCTGAACCGAGCAGACATTGAATGAATTGTTTGATCTTATCCGCTATACATTATATATTCAAGCAAAAAATCTAAAAGCAAAACACGAAACTGGATATACATATTTCACTCTCAAGATCAGAAACGTTCTCACTTTTATTGGGGGTATCATGTAGCTCACCATTAAGTAAAGTATACCTCAATTCTAAGTAACACCGCCACCTAGTGTTCAGACCACAAAGATATAAGCATAGCACGATATTTAAACTGGATACTGGAGGATCTAGGTATAAGGTGTGTTGATCTATATCATCACACCCCTTATGTTACCTAACACCTTATTATAGTAAAACATACGCAAATGCTCCACTCTGACACTTGATTTTTTTTGTTTTAAACTTCAAAAATGTCCCCCGCAATGTTGAACAAGAACATGCACAGTGGGAAAAAACAAATATACAAAACACTCTTTTTATTTTATCAAAATAGAAAACATCTGGGCCAACCATTTAAAGAGCTGCATTTTACATGGTGGTTTTTATCTAAACTAAAACAAGTACACTATTCTTCCATTATAATTCTAAAAATACCTATATGCAAAAATATATTTCCATATCATATGTGCGTGTTTATGCATGTAAAATATAGACAAAAAAAATAGAAACAGCTTTTAATTTGACATGGTAATCAACTAAAGCACCAGTGTACAACTTTTAATATACACTGCCTTGCAAAAGTATTCAGACCCCGGACCACTTCTCTCATATTACTGAATTAGAAATGGTAAGTTGAAATTTAATTGTTTCATATTTTATTTTAAAACACTGAAACTAAAAATGATTGTAAGGTGACATATGTTGCTTGCATAAGTATTCAACCCCTGTGCTGTGGAAGCTCTTAGTTTACACAGTTGAAAGAAATTGCCACAATGATACAATTATCTTACCATCAGCATCCACCTGTGAACCATTAAAATTTTTTTTTTTAAACCCACCATTGAAGGATCATTGATTAGTCAGTGAATCTAAAGGAAAATGAAGAGCATTCTACAGAAGAGTAAGTAATACAAATGCATGGATTATGAAAAGGACACAAAATAATACCCAAGTGTTTGGATATCCCAGTGAACACAGTTGGATTACAAATTAGGAAGTAGAAACTGCATCACATCGCCCTGGCACTGCCAAGAACAGATCATCCCTCAAAACATAGCACTCAAATAAGACGGCAACTTGTGAGAGAACCCAAGGAGAGCCGAAAAATCACTGAAGGAGCTACAAAGTTCAGTGATGTAATGGTACACCAGTCAACCATATCAAGAGCCCTGCCTAACACTGGTCTGTATGGGAGGGTGGCAAGAATGAAGCCATTACTCAAAACTCAAAACGAGTTTGCCAGAAACTATAACAGGGACCCAGCCAGGGGGAAAAGGTTTTGTGGTCAGATGAGACCAAGCTAGAACTTTCTGGCCAAAACTCAAAGTTCTAATTTTGGAGCAAACCTAACACTACCCGTGCCTGAAGGGTGAAGTGAAGTGGTGGCAGCATCATGCTGTGGGGATGCTTCTCATCAGCAGGGCATCTTGTGAGAATTGCAGCCAAATGCTGCAAGAGAACCTGCTTCCGTTGGCTAAAACAACATTTGGAGTGCCTCGGGAACAAAAAGGTGAATGTCCCAAGTGGCCAAGTCAAAGTCCCGCTGAGAATCTGTGGCACTATTTGAAAATTGCGGTCCACAAGCGTCACCCAACCAACCTAGAGAAAATTCCCCCGACACTATATGCAAAGCTGATGCATACTGTCAGTGCAGTGAAAGGGGGCTGAATAATTATGCAAGCAACATATTTCTGTTTGTTTTTTCCCCAACATAAAACCAATGTCACCTTACAATAATTGATTTACAATAATTTGAGCTAAAATATCAAACAGAACAAAATTTTAATATACCATTTGTAATTAAGTAATATGAGGGAATTGGTCAAGAGTCTCAATACTTTTCCAAGGCACTGTATATGCTGACATATTAATAAATTAAGAGTGGAGAAGGTTAAAAACCTGTGAAGAAGTTGTGAGAGAATCATGTTGAACTTGGCAGGAAGTTTTGTACTTCAGAGGAGTCAGATTTGAAAAGCAACTCCATGCCTTCTTACTTCATTTAAGCACAGTAATGTCAAATACTGCATATTAAAGTGGGGATAAACTAAACCTCGAACCCTGAGTGTTGCTGTCACAACATTACTGAATGTGCCAACGTTTCATGAACGAAAGCAGTTATGAGCAGCAGAATTTCAGCACCCCCTGCTGTACATTTTCATAATTACAACCACAATCAGATGATTTCCGTTCAAAATGTAGCAACACTTGGGTTTAAAAAAAATCCACATTGAGGGAAATTTGATCCAAAAGAAAAAAAAAAAAAACCTTTAAATATTCAACAGGTGAATAAATTACATAAAATTGGGGTCCACATACTGTATAAAGTCCAAATCATAAAAAAAACATAAAATGATAAAAAACACTACATTTTAAAATTAAAATGAACACAATTTACATCTCCTATGTAAGGCAATTGCTCCCTCCCAAATCCATTTTGAATGAAAATATTATGAGCATAAGCAGTCACTAAATATAAAAAGGGGCTTTTGTGCTACTTTATCATTGAATAGACACACAATTATTAAGCAATACACAGATTAATGTTATTAAGCCTCCTGCCACCCTAAATATATTTAAACTTAGCCCATGCTCTTAATGTTTTTGTTCAAAAAAGGGATTTAGGGGGGAAAATTAGGTTTCAGTGTGTTATAGCTATAGATACAGTGTATAGTATTGGAATGAACTTTTTTAAATGGGTCAGTTTCACAACTTCATTTTGGAACAGGACTGATTAACGGCTGACTATCAAATTGCATCAACAACCAAACGAGATCATGAAGCAAAACGAAGATGCTACTTTTTATGGTGAAGAGATTTGCGAGCAGTTGTTAATCAGTCCTGTTCTAAATATATAATTATTTACCATGCTTACCACCTCACACTAACCAACATTTTCTAAACAACAAAACAGAGGAGTCTATAAATCAAGTCGACCCACATACAAAAAAAATGGCTGGGACTAAATCCAAACTTTGGCAACCAGCTAATCGCACTTTACATAACTGTAAAATACAATTACATAACTATTAGAAGTGTGATTAGCGGGCTGCCAACGTTTGGATTTAGTCCCAGCCAATATCTCAATACATAAATACTGTTGTTACTTAATGTAGATGTATTCGTCAATCCCTTTAGTTAGTATAAACGCCAATCACTCAATGCAAATACTGCAGAACAGAGTTGGGTTCCGCCCCTCACATTAGGAGTCACAGGTGTGTGAGTGTGTGTATATATATATATAATTAATTAATCAATTAATTAAACAGAAAACGAATTAATAAAGGTGTCCAGTTCGCCCATAATTACGAAAAATAATGATAATCGTGCTGTAAAATGTTTTCAGTGGTGCCTGTGTCATTTGGGTTGGTCCTTTATACTCTGTACCATTCTTCCTCTACCAACAGTGTTCCCTACATACACACTTTTCATGCGGCAACTGCAAACAGTTATATTCTGAATTACTGAAATGGGAATGAGAAGGGATATTCAGAGGTAGAATAAGAAAGGTAGACTGGCAGTGAAAGAGTGGAGAAATTAAGTCTCATATCCCTCATATGCCAGCTTGTTTAGTCTCCTTTTGTCTCACATAGAGAATCCAAACTCCCAAAAACGAAAAGCTACACAGACCTGAGTAGGAATGCCGGCAAATCCCTGGGGGCCGGCTCTCCTAGTTTAGCAGCAGATTGGGGACATGCCCCTGTATTTGGTAGACAGACCTGCCGCATTTGACAGGGTTTGTGCCCGTGTCTTGAGGGTGCGGCGCCGAGGCAGGCCGTCAGGGACAGGAGGAGCCGGCGCTGGGGACCAGGCTACAGACGGGTGCCGGGCCATAGAAGAAAGGGTCAGTCAAGGGGAAGATCAGCAGCAGGAAGAGAACCCCACCCAGCAGGTAGAAGGTCAGGATGGGCAGACGCTGAGGGTGACTCAGAGCAGTGCCGACCGACGGAAAGCCAATATAGTTGCAGAAGGAGTGACACAACACTGGCCCCACCAAGTGACCTGAGCACAGAGAAAGAGACAAATGAGGAACACACTAACACAGGCTTAGACAGAAAAAAGTTAGACTGAAAACTAGAGAGGGGAAAAAAGTCACAAACTTTTAATAATAAACTAAAAGAGTAAAGAAACGAATAAGTAGTCACCTGTCCTCATGAAGATGAAGGCAGTGTAGGCCCCAAAAACTGCAGTGTATGAGAACTGGAACACTGGAACGCAAAATAAACCTTTTCATCTCATAGGAGTCCAATAGATTCTATTGTTGCATTTCGCATCCTGAAAATCAATGCTGGTCAATTCAACTGAAAATATTTGTGTATATGGGCTTCCTAAAGAAGTTAATCAAAGATGGTTTTACTAAACAATGTCTCCTTGCAAGCTTGGGAAAACAAGGTTAGTTACATATGTATAGTCTAATTCAATGCAGAATTAAGGGACATAGGCAGAATATTCCCATTTATTGCAATAAAAAAAAAAATATATATTTCTGTAGTTTTACATGTATTGCAATCAGAATAGGGAAATTAGTAGCAATTAGACAAATCCGTGTTAAAATACCCAGTTTAAGTTTAAGTTAAGGCCAGGGATGTCTTTGTGGTGGCTTACCTGCAGAAAGGAAGATCCCTGATAGCGTTCCCTGCTTAAACCGCAGCAATTCGATCATGTGGTGGAAATGGGCTGCAATAGATCAGTGGGACGCTATGAGGAGGCCCAGACTACCAGGCAGGTGCAGATACATATGCAGAGCAGATGAAGCGACATAAATGCGTACAGGGACATATATATGTGTGAAGACTCCAACAGCAAAGACGCATTACCACAAAGACATACACATTACATGGCAGATACTTATATACACACACAGACTAGGTAGAGAGGTACAGAACAGCGAATCAGCTGTATATTTGCTAAGGAGGAAGAGCCCGGCTCACCGACTCCGAAGAAGAGCGGGCAGACGAAAACAACAGCAGTGGGGCCGGCGCAGGGCACCATCATGGGCAGCATGCAGGCACGGAAAACCAGCTCCTCAGTCAGCGGCGCCACCACCTGGTTCCTTAGCCAGCGCACGTCATTCAGGCACATACCCCAGAACCTGGTGTCTGCGTGGGGAGAGAAGATGTGCGGGAGGCTGTGTGTGAAGGGGGCCAAGCACAAAAGGGTGCTTCACAAACTGTACAGACAAAAAAACATGCATCAACCCAGTAGGGAGGCTACAGTGGATGTGCACGCACATGCAAGCATTCACACAAACACACAGACACATACACTACACAATAACTCACCGACAGCCAACTTGATCGCATCAAAGAAGCTCCACCGATAATCAATTGCTAGCTGGAAGAGTGGACCCAGAAACAGCACCTGTGATACAAGTTTTAAAAGGGTTAAAATTGGAATTTGATGAGTATTATTCTGATTTATGATTTAGTATACAGGTGCATCCAAAAAAATTAGAATATCATGGAAAAGTAAATTTTTTTCCAAAATTTAATTCAAAAAGTGGAACTTTCATGTATTCTAGATTCATTACACATAGTGTGAAATATTTCAAGGCTTTTTTTGTTTTAATCTTGATGATTACGGCTTACAGCTCATGGAAATCAAAAATCCAGAATCAAAATATTAGAATAAAGACATTGTAATACAGAAATGTCGACCTTCTGAAAAGTATGTTAATTTATGCATTCAATACTTGGTCGGGGCTCCTTTTGCACAAATTACTGCATCAATGCGGCGTGGCATGGAGGGAATCAGCCTGTGGCACTGCTGAGGTGTTATGGAAGCCCAGGTTGCTTTGATAGCGGCCTTCTGCTCGTCTGTATTGTTTGGTCTGGTGTCTCATTTTCCTCTTGACAATACCCCATAGGTTCAGGTCAAGCGAGTTAGCTGGCCAATCAAACACAGTAATACCATGATCAGAAACCAGTTACTAGTAGTTGCTGGAAGTCCTGCTGGAAAGGGAAATCAGCATCTCCATAAAGCTTGTCAGCAGACAAGCATGAAGCATGTAGTGCTCTAAAATATCCTGGTAGACGGCTGCATTGACTCTCCACTTGAGAAAACACAGTGGACCAACACCAGCAGATGACATGGCAACCCAAATCATCACTGACTGTGGAAACTTCACGCAACTAGGATTCTGTGCCTCTCCACTCTTACTCCAGACTCTGGGACATTGATTTCCAAATTAAATGAAAAATTTACTTTCATCTGAAAAGAGGACTTTGGATCACTGAGCAACGGTCCAGTTCTTTTTCTCCTTAGCCCAGGTAAGACTCTTCTGACGTTGTCTCTGGTTCAGGAGTGGCTTGACACTAGGAATGCGACACTTGTAGCCCATTTCTTGGACACATCTTGCTTGAAAATCCTCTCAAGGCTGCGGTCATCCCAGTTGCTTGTGCACCTTTTCCTATCACACTTTTCCCTTCCACTCAACTTTCCATGAATATGCTTTGATACAGCACGCTGCGAACAGCCAGCCCTTTCAGTAATGACCTTCTGTGGCTTACCCTCCTTGGAGGGTGTCAATGAGTGTCTTCTGGACAACTGTCAAGTCAGCAGTCTTCCCCATGATTGTGGTTGTGTGTTCTGATCCAGACTGAGAGATAAAAGGCTCAGGAAACCTTTGCAGATGTTTTGAGTTAATTAGCTGATTAGAGCTCTCCTCAGGTCTACATTTCTCTATAATAAATTATTTTCTCTAATATTTTGAGATACTGGATTTTTGATTTCCATGAGCTGTAAGCCATAATCATCAAGATTAATACAAAAAAGGCTTGAAATATTTCACTTTATGTGTAATCAATCTAGAATATATGAAAGTTCCACTTCTTTAATTAAATTACTGAAAAAAATTTTTTCCACGATATTCTAATTTTTGAGATGCACCTGTAATCTTGGTGTTCTTTATTGTATTTGTTTTAACATGATAAAAGTGTGAAATCTTTCTAATTGTGTCTCATTAATACACTCCTCTGAGCTAATGCTATTGTAGTAGATCCTCAGTACCCAAGTACTCGCTTTTATGAAGTGCTAAAAAAAATAAATAAATAACAGTAAGCAATACGTATACAGGATAAAGTAGCATTTAAATTTAAATCAGACTGGCCTAAGCTGTTAAAACTACGTGTTTTTTGTGCCTGCCTGCTTCAAGTCAGACTAGATGGATGAAAGTTTTACCGCTACTTCCAGATTTTCATTCCTGACACAAATCAGGGAAAAAAAATTACTAAGCTATGAACAAGGGCTTTTAAACGCTATACAGACTATTAGAAAGAGTTGGCCAAAGTTGGTCAATTTTCAACAACGTCCAAAGTTCCCCCGTTTTACGGTACAGATTGAGACTTAAAGAAATAGGACCACATCGTTGCCTTACCATTGTGAGCAACAAAGGTAAAGTGGCAGCGGGCACAAGACTTTCTAGTCGAATGCCCATCAGTGCCAACAAAGAGGGCCCAACCTGTGGACACAGAGAGCAAAACAGCCAGGCAGATTACTGCATTGTCAAATAAGTGGGAACTTTAGATTTTATTTACTCAAACTACTGGAAAATAGGAAAGGAAGTAGAATAATACAGGTAATCAGAATGCCAATCATGCCCAGGCTATCAGTTTGCAGGACTAATGAAAAATAGGAATCCTCTGATGTAACTTCAGCTTAAGAAAATTATTAATCATATATTTTAGAGTATTAATGGGAGGAAATGTAAGAAAATAATTTTAGAGTACCCTTAAATAAAATGAACAATGTATTTGACAAAATACATTAATTAAAATTAGCCACCAATGTGGTCATCAATACGGAACTGTCAATAGGAAGAAGACATACAAGCAGAAGTTTATAAACTTCCTATGCTGCCCAAAAACATGGCCATGAATTGAATAAAATTATTTCCAGTGCAGCACCTTTGAACCCTAAGAGCTTTGTGTAAAACGGCCCATGTCAGGGGGTGCGGTGAAACAAACTTTTGAAATTGTGCTGTTGTTCTTTCACCATAAAATGTGGCACTCACCTTCACACCCGTGTACTCCTTCCATGCCCAAACAAATGCCGGCGAAAGTGTGGAGACAATCAGGACACTGGTGAAGCGTCTTTTTATCACGTCTGGATGATCCCTGGTGCACAGAAAGTCAATATTGACCAAAATAAATCTATAGATTAAAAAGTATAAAGGTGTAATAACTGGATGGTTTAGGCTGAATGTGTCCTTTAAAATGCTTAAATATTTTGATGAAAAACATATAAGTTGGTTAATTAGCTATACTGCAGAAATTCACTGTCATACATGATTAGATAACTGCATGAAAGGAATAACACATAAATCATGAGCCCCAATAAAACTATCTTAAGATTTTGGGGTAAACACGCATGGCTACCAATCCAAAAACAATAATGACAGGTGACAATACTCAGCAGAGATGTTTCAGGGGTAATAAAAACAACCCAATCTTGCAGGTGGGGGTTATACCTCGTGTTGGACCATGAACACAACATTTTTATGTTGACCAAACGTTAGAACAAACCAAACGGCAATTTTTGCTTCACTGTAAATGTTTTGTTTATGTGTGTGTGTTACACCTGGCAAACCTACTGAATGATTACGATTTTTTCCACAGTTTGGTCAAGATTGTGGTAGTAGCAAACTCACATAAGCTTTCATGGTTACCAAGTTATATACAGAAAGTAAATTTGTGGAGGGGGTTTTCTTTAATGTTTAGTCATGTGTGCGCCTATGTTTTAGATATATAATCGCGTCATAGTCACGATAGTCATAGGCAATGCCGCTGATAATTATATTTAAAAAAAACATCCATATAATTTGCAATATTGTTAAAATACGTGCACAAACCTTAAGCGAGTCCATAGTAACCCATATACAAAACTATCTGGGTAAGTGTAAACTGACAAATTAATTTAATCAGTGACGCTTAATTTGTAATATCACCCGTCTCAGATAAACGTTATTGGTAAGAACTGCAGAATTTAAATAGAGCTGGAGTAATTCTACAGCGCATCGCGGTGCGAGCAATTTAAATTGCCAGTTTCTGCTGGCTATGTTGCACAGAATAAACCGCCTGTCGACAAATACCCCTCCAAATTACATATTTTGGAGTGTTATTTGTTATGGATTGGTTCTTTTTGCCTTTTAATGTTCGTTTCTATTAAATGGCGTTTGAACAATATAAATAGATTTTACTGTACGCATATGTTTAATCGTACAATGCATGGTTAAGACTTTAAAAACCTTATTTATCTAGGATGAAATAATTAATTGATTAATCACTTGATTGGAGCATATAAAGGTCTAACTAAATATTTACCTTGGTAAATCGCTCCGCCACACGTATAAACTACCGACGTAAGAAAAGGCAAGCAAAAAGCATGATATAACAGACACCCAGCAAACTCCGTCCAAGGGCAAATAATCGCCATCGTGGTTTACTGAAACGGATACTCTGCTAGAAGACATTGAATGCCACATTAATTCGTCACCCTCTGACATAACTCGAGAAACAGAGCGCTGAAAAAAATTTAAAATAAGTTTTCGTCTTCTATGAAGAACTATTTCTCTTTAGAAAAAAATACAAATAATTACAACTGAATTAAATTAAATAAATTCTAATTCAATGCGAAGAAAACCTTCGCGTTTATTCAAATAGAAGCTCGGATTCAAGATTTAAAACGCATACTTGTCTTGTTTTGTTTTGTGTACACTCAAGGAGTATCTGCGCATGCGTATATCAATTCCTGGACGTTTGTGAATTGGTCAGGCAGAAGTAAACGATACTGAGACTCGTAATGATTATCTGGTATATAACGTCTCTTCAGATAGTTACACTATTGTTAAGCCTTTTCCAAGCTATTCCCACAGGTAAAACCTCGTACCACATGACGCCTCGGCCCTGGATTTTGACGTCATTTTATCTCGTTCTCTTCTTCCGAATTGTGGTTGAACACAAGAATTAAGTGCTGAATGCCGCCACCTGGCGTACCGCCGTACTGGTGTATGAAATACCTCAGATCCAACCTACCAAATATGTGTCACACAGGAAACATAAAATGAATTTAAAAACGTCACGTAAACCGTTTCTTGTGCCCCCTTTTTATCACCGTAGTAAGAACCTCTGTCATGTGTGTGCGAGTGCGTGCTTGCATGTGCACGTTACATTACTCCTTCAACCTTTGTATTTCATCTTTTCATGCGACATATTTCTGCATGTTGTGATAACATCTGGCTGTTGTATCATTATCCCACCAATGCTGCCAAACAGAGAGGCTAGTGGTTCTAATCAGGGACATCCTCTTATTTAATTTCCGGCCACTCCAGCATGGCAAAGCACCCAACAAGAACATATTTCATAATGTCCATCATATGCAGACCATACAATGTTATAAAACCTTCCAGAAGTATCTTCCTACTGCTATGAAGAAACGGTGGAGAAACTTATTAAGACTAAAACTTAGTCTATGCAAGAAATCCCTTGTTCAGGTTTTCCCACTGTTACCCACAGTGGTGCACTAAAAAAGGGCTTTGGCACCGCAGAATAGACAGACAGGCCATCCTTTAATCTCTTATCAGAGACAGATATGTAAACATCCAGGTCAAGGTAACTAGTGACAAGCTCTTTTAAGTCATTAGAATATATCTTCAAAAATTATTATAATTGGTTAACCAACATATTTACCAGCCCCTGCCTCTATATCTATATCAAATCCAGCTCTGGATATTCGGGTTCACGATGAAAGCTTGACTGATAGCTGGCTTAATAACTAATAATCATCCAATTAACCTAACCTGCTCCATCTCAGGATAATAATCCGTTTCAGTTCCTTAATGTGCCTATTGCTGTCGGAACCCAGAAGAGACATGGATAGACATTCTCTCTCGAGTTCCTCAATCTATGATGATGGTGTCCCACTTCTCCTTCTAGGTGACTTCAACATCCACCTTCAGACAGATGTCTAGGCCACAGACTTCATTGCTCTCCTCAATTCCTTCAACTACAACTTCTCCACCCACACACACAAAATTTCACTGACTATTTTCAAAGTAGATGACATCCAATCCATCTTCACTCAACTGACCACATGCTTTCCACACACTTCCCCACCACATGAGTTTTTATGAATTTTCCCTGCTTTCAGATCAAGAGGTCTGACAGCTCCAACAAAAACACGGCCCACCACCTGCCTACTCAACCCACTCACGTTTTCACTGCTTCAGACAATTTCACCCGACATCATCCTATACCTTACAGCCTCACTGAACTCCTCCGGATCCACTGGTTTCTTCCCCTACTTCAAAGCCAACAAATTAAAACAGAGACAGCCCTCTTTTCTGTTAGCGATGTGCTACTTTCTATAAGAGCTGATGGCAACTCTTCAGTCCTACTCCTCCTTCACCTCTTTGCTGCCTTCAACACCAGACCCTCATCTCTATACGGCTCTTACCTGGTTTGCTTCTTACCTGACTTGTCACTCTTACCAGGTTGCCTGGAGAGATGCTGTCTCTGTCCTCTACTACCTTACCACAGGAGTACTAGGCCCCTCCTCTTCTCTTTATGCATGAAATCCTAAGTAAAACCTCTGCTCACGTGTTTTCTTATCACTGTTACGCTGATGACACTCAACTTTTCCTCTCGTTTCCCCATTCACTGATCTTGGAGGTACTTTTGCATCACTACCTGCCATCACGATGTGTTTGCTTGAATGTCACATTACCACCTCAGACTTAACAAGGCAAAAACAGAACTACTAAACCTTTCTTTCAAATACACTCCATTCTATGATGTCTGCATCTCAGCAGAATGCATCACAATCACTTAAAATCATATAGTCAAGAATCTGGGAGTCACCCCGGACCACTTTCTGTCCTTCAGTGGCTCTAATTAAAAACGCTGCTCCCTGGGTGGTTTTCAATCAATGAAAGTTCACATTTACCCATGCTACTCCTCTCCGCATCAAATTCTACTGGCTCCCTGTTGCAGCTGGGATCTGCCACAAGATCCTCACCCTCACTAACTAAGCTACCACTTGATCAGCTCCTTGCAACCTTTCCACACTGGTCTCCCCCCACCATATACCCCCATTAGAACCTTGCGATCTGCCATAGCTGGACACAAAATCTAGAAATTGAATATCAACTACATTTTTTTATCACTGGCACACAAATGATGGAATGCCCTGCCTAAGAAAATCAGATGATCAGAAGCTTTGACTGCCTACAAGAGGAAACTGAAAACGTATCTCCTCCGACAACACCTCACACCTTGAATTTACACTTGATTTAATGCTTGTTTGTAATTGATTTATATGTTATCTCCTTAGTAGCACCTGTCTTTAAACCTACTTGCAGTACTTCTCAATAGGGCACGGTAACCCCTAAACTGTGGCATTTTTGTATGCCGCTCTGGATAACAGCATGTGCTAATTGACTAAAATGTAAAGACATTTAAACAACGTTAACATATGTAACATATAACATACATGAGCCACTGTGTTATCTCTGTATAAATAGGTAGCCATTCTAAGCACTACAATAACATCATGTATATTTTCTGTTTTATATTGTTATTTCCTGTTCCTGCTGTCTAAACCCTCCCGGGTCTTGCAACGCAACCTCGAAATAGATACATTCATCATACTAACAAGCAATAGTTCTTATTATCAGTGTATTATTTAATATGTTACATGTTCCTTTAACGTGCTACCCGCTCTATTATTTTTCTTCCCCCATCTGCAGATGGAGAAAGTAGTCTGGAGCGCATACAGCTGGACCATTCCATCGAGTGGATGAACAAGGACACATGACTCTGACTCACGTTTCCACGGGAAAGGCCGCTACCCAGCATAGAATTGAGCGACTCTTATGTTCACTTAATTGCCGGACACTCCTGCTCATGGGAACAATTGTAACTTACTCTTGTCTAGGGGTCCTATTCTTTCAAATAGGGTGTCAAAGAATAGCAAGGGGTGAAGTTGTGCCTTTGAAGCCTCCCCCTGAGTTTAGCTGACAATCTATGTAGGTCCTAAAAAACTTGTCATCAGTATATAGCAATGGCCAATTGAACCATCTAGCTATCATTGATCGTGTATTGCTCTAGCCTAGATGACCTATCTATGGAACCGATTGTGCAAGTTCCATGATTGTGTTTTAATGATGCCGGAACAGCTAATGCTGCTGTACAGGATACCCTGCCTCTGATCATATGTGTCCACCTACAAGCAATCTGCATTCTTCACCTTAACCTCCTCATTCAGAGAGACATCCTCGAACCAGGGATGCAGAGTAGGATCCTCCCTCTGTAACTTGATATGTCCTCTGGAATCTCTACATCTAGACTTGGAACTGGTTCTGAGAGAGGATCAGCTCTGCCACTTATTGCACCACCGTTAACTTTTTCCCTCTGCTTTACCTTCCTGCAAGATCTGCAAGATTTCCCCTGCTCAGGTGGGGTAGACCTTCTTATCCACATGGGTGCAGCTAATTGTGACATGGGCCATATCCTGCCATTTCTCTCTGGGTACCAAGCCATCCAAAATTAAGGTATTGTGTCTACTAAGACACTTTCTTGTATGAGTATAAATAAGTGCAGACAGAAGTATTTTGTTGTTATATTTTAATAGTAGAGGAACAAGCAATTTGGATTGGCTTGGGGATGCCTAGGCAGATATATATATAAATATATACAGCGGGTGAAATAAGTATTGAACACGTCACCATTTTTCTCAGTAAATATATTTCCAAAGGTGCTATT
>JAOYSI010051170.1:0-25795 GCA_025775065.1 Hiodon alosoides | reverse complement strand
TTTTTTTATTTTTTTTTTTTTTTTTTTTTTTTTTTTTTTTTGTTTTTTTTGTTTTTTTTTTTTTGTTTTTTTTCTTTTTTTTTTTTTTTTTTTTTGGTTTTTTTGTTGGTTTTTGTGGGGGGGGGGGGGGGGGGGCGCGCTGAGGGAAAAAGGTTGTATCTTGGCACAGCTCTGCTACCCTGGAGCAGAGTATTCTCCGCTCCAATGGGCATAGCCTCTAAAATTATAGAAACACTGACACATCCTGGTATGACTAAGAGAGAGGAGGGAGGGAATGGGAGAATAACAGATAGAGAGACTGTAAACAAAAAAACTGCCAAATGTAAACAGATAACGGGGGAAATCAAGATGGCAGAGATAGGCCGTGATTTTGCGCATTCAAATTTGGTCGACTGATGCTAGCACTTGGTTAGCGAAAAGCTTTACCCGAGAAAAAGAAGAAAAACATCAATGGATTGTATGGCAACCATATATGTGTTCATCAATATCCAATGTGGAAAAAGAAATCTGACCATTCAAAAATCCACCCTTTTTAAAGAGAGAGGGGGAATAGCATGGAGCCCTGAGGTACAAACTCGTTACCAAGCAGCAACTAGGTCGCTCAGACAACACACTTAGGCATTTGGACACTGAGGTCCTCCGTCGGCAGTGACCCCTGCCTGTCCGCTTCCCTGTGGGTGAGCTCATGATGATGTCATGGCGGTTGCCGCGGTAGCGTTGCCTTCAGGCTGTTTAGATGGAGGAAGCCCATAAAGACAAGGTTGGGCTTTTACAACGCCTGGCGCAGGTGTGCGTGTCCGGAGAGAAGGATCCGAGCCTGCTCACGCCCTCAGCTCCTCTCCGTCTCGGGCAGCGCGGAGCCCAATTCTGCCGAGATGGTGTGCGTTGGGGGAGCGGGGTGTTCCGAATGCGAGGTAACGCTCTCTGAGCCGGAACAAAACATTAGCTCACATTAGCTCATGTCCTGTGATTTGCTATCACGTTTGGAATGAAAGATCATAGGAAAGTTTTGCAACGTATGATGAACAGGCCCTCTGGGCCTCAGAAACCCTGTCATTTCTGTTACACACACCCAGGTTCCATCATAACAATCAAAGCTACTGAATAACCTCTAGTGGTTGGCCTTAATGCTAGCTACCATCATTTGTGCATCCATACTGGGTATATCTGAAAACCCATTAAGCCTGGTTTTTCAGTCCTCTTCGGCAGGCCTTACTTTTAATGTTCTCGCTCTTTATACCAATCATCAGCTGAAGCATAACCCCCTTTCCCGTGAAGATATCAGGCCATTATAGTTATTTATCCACTAAAAGGAAGCAGTTCAGTTCCATTAAGAATTAGAAGCAAAACTACAATCATCAGGACTCCTGTGGCACTTCACCACGGCTCCCCTGGCCCTCCGCTATTTTGTTTCCTCATGTGGTCCAGATGTAGATAATAAAAGGAGGAGTTCAGGCAAACGTTCTTCACTGCCCTTTCACAAAGCAAAGTATGAATAAATAATATACACAACCCCATACCCTGCTACTCCGTCACTCAACAAAGCTATTCGAATCGTTGAATCGTATGTTTTTTTTTTGTTATTTATCTTCGTCCTCATCATCAACACCTAGGAATGCTGTGTGCGGCTGGGTCTGAGACGTGTTTTAACGCTCTGCGTGTCGGTGTGTGTGGGTCAAATGGGCCCTGTCCGTTTAAGCGTGTAATGGTCAGCAGTGTTCATGGGCAGCGGAGACTGACTCATCCCATGGCTTTGTATAAACCTACACATAGGTGGTGGGGGCAGTTTCGCCGTTTTACAGACATAGATGCTACCAGCTCTAGGTGATTTAAAACAAGGAAGTATCATCTATTGTTCTTCTGGTTGCTGGTTTTTCTCTCTCTCTTTTCTCTCGTGTTTATAACTAGATATGACTAACCTCTGGGACTTGAATGAACCACGTTTTGGGAATGTTCATATAGGCTACCAGTGGGGGGGCAGCATTGCGTCGATCTACGTTCATCCGCATTGCCCAGAACAGTACTGGAAAATTGCATTAATTTATTTTCTTCTTTTTTTTAATCGCCTCAAATAAAGACAATCCCTCCCCTCAGAAAGTGCTTTTTCTCAAATGGGTGCAATGAAATTAAAATTATTGTACTTTCTGAAAGGTAGTACGACAGTGTTTTTTAAATTTCTCTACGTAGTTGTAACAAGAACTGAAATATCGAGTCCGAACTCCACTTCGCCCTGGCTCTCATAAGCTAGGTTCAATTATCGTACTGTCACTTTAAGAGCCATTCATACTGCCATTTAACTCCGCCTCTCTTGTCTTTTTTTCAACCAACCACATATCTTCTTAAGAGAGGAGAAATGAATCAATATAGACCCAGTTAACCTAGCCTGGAACACGACGATGAACATCGAATCTCATCGCTTTTAGAGAAGTTGGTAGCGATTACTTTTGTCTTTAATGGATTAAAGACTTCGTTATCCGTGCGGTGCCAAAAAAATAACAACATCATGTCCGGACAGACGGTCACTTTCGGCGTTACCGTGAACCGGACAGTCTGTTAAAATGATGATATTCGTCAACCCATAAATAACCCGATTTGCTATACAGCGAGCACCTCCAGGTTCAGTCTCGGTGAACACTCGGACTCTTTGGTGTTTTGGCTGTTCGGCCTGTTTAGTGAGCAAGGGTTCTTTCTATCCGGCCCGGTGATTTGAGTTTATTTTCGTTTGTTTATATTTTACCTGACGATGGATACAGACAAGTTTAACTATGTCTACAGTTGTGACATGGACATAAACGTGCAACTTAAAATGTAAGTGGTCGTTTTATATGATAAATTAGATATATCTATAATAAATGTTCTGCTGATTCGTAGCTATATAAATATTGCTATTGTGAA
The DNA here is from genome assembly GCA_025775065.1 of Hiodon alosoides. NCBI lineage: Eukaryota > Metazoa > Chordata > Actinopteri > Hiodontiformes > Hiodontidae > Hiodon > Hiodon alosoides. The sequence continues at coordinate 22,900 of JAOYSI010051170.1, read as the reverse complement.
AAGATAAATACTAAGTAGTCGCTATCATATTGTATTATATATACATATACAGATTACTTTAACAACTACAAACATGCTTCTTGTTCTCTGCATAACTGCAATTGTTGCTTACTGTAGTCCGCTGACTAACAAGAGACAATCACGCCAAAGTTGTGCTTTACACCAAGTGACTGATATTGCACCAAAGTACGTTGCTACAACTAACTACTTGCTTAATTCATGTTAATAAAAACACCATCCAGCCATTCCGTATGACAGTTGTTTACGTGTTCACATAATGGAATTTTATTAAGAAGCACGAGTCTCCAACACCAGTTAACGTTATTATAGATTGTAACTCGGGTTATAAGATGAGAACACAATTCGCCTTTTGTTGACATTGGAATTCGGAACTCGTGCTGTTCACATGACGTCTGGTAATTAGATGTATTGTGCCACATATGCACGTGTGTATAGGGGCTAGCAAGACGTACAGATAATATTCTTGCTAAAGACCCAATGATGGATTCACACGTACTGAAAAGTAGGTCACAGCAACATTTTGAGTATTAATTTTCATTGACATTTGAACCACTATTATGATAACTGACTCTGATCATTTACTTCATGTTGTTATTTGAAAAGGTGTACTGAAGTTGGAACTACACAACTGCTTGGATATTACTCCCCATTTACATTAGGACTAACTGGGTTTCCTAGTCACATCTAAGTAAACATCTCCTGTAGCAAAATCCCCTGTTTCCCAGTCCAGGTCCCAGAGAACGTATGTGCCAACAGGTTATGGTGCTTTCACACCTAGTTCTTACCTTTAGTCAGACTGAGCAAAAGATGGCATGAGTTGAGTTCCTTTCCAGCACCGTTTTTGCAAAAGCCCAGACATGATGTGGTATCCGTAAGGACAGAGTTGCTCACCGCTGGGCCGCTCCCTCTCTCCCGGCTGGCAGTGGTAGCCTGGAAGGGAAGAGGGAACAGAAGAGCTACAAAGCCCTCCTGGAGGACCCTATGCTGCGCTTCTCGGGCTTGTACCAGGAGAACTGCTCCGACCTCTACGTCACGTGCCAGGTGTTTGCCGAGGGGAAACCGCTCGCCTTACCCGTGCGCACCTCCTACAAGGCCTTCAGCACACGCTGGAAGTGAGTTTGCTTCATGTTGCCATGTGGCCGTCCTACTCCTTACCTCGATGTGTGTGTCTGTGTGTGTATAAGTAAAGCAATTGTCATATGAGGGTGGTGTTTTCCTTCCTCAGTGATTGAGCTGCCATAGTGTCTGTAAGTTGTGCGGAGGGGACAAACATTTTTACTGACAGGCATTGTCTCGGGCTGAGGCAACCTGTTTGCACAAAAACCGCAACCTGTTTATGAAAGCGATGAGGGACCCAGCTGACTTAACAGGCTCTTTTATTGCCCCTCCCCCCAAAGCTGGAACGAGTGGCTTAGGCTCCCAGTGAAGTACCCCGACCTACCCCAAAGTGCCCAGGTGGCCCTGACTGTCTGGGACGTGTACGGACCGGGTAGAGCCACGCCAGTGGGCGGTACCACTGTCACCCTGTTTGGGAAATATGGGTAAGAGGCTCGCAGAGAGAGCGAGAGAGAGCATGTGAGAGAGTGTGTGACAGTGACAAAATAGACATATGTCAGAGATCACAGCTGAGTGCGTAGTTTCTCTCCCTTTCCCCTTTCAGAATGTTCCGTCAGGGGATGCATGACCTGAAGGTGTGGCCGGGAGTGGAGGGAGACGGCGGGGAGCCCACCACAACCCCGGGGCGCACCAGCTGCAGCCTGGCCGAGGACCAGATGGGACGTCTGGCTAAGGTAACGGCAGGGCGGCGGCTGAGGGGGTTGGGTTGGTTGGGGGGCTGGGGGCACAGCAAGACTTGTAAATTTAGTGGGGTACGGTACAGAAAATGGGGGCCAGATGTCATTCACTTGTTAGCTAAAGGCGTGCCCCAAAAACCCTATCCACACTCATTGACTAGAAGTGGAAACATTGGCAGCAGGTTGAAGCTCAACGATGTATGGACAACATTTCCCAAGTCGCCCTACCATGAAAAAGACTGGTGTAGAGTAAGAGCGAGGCTGGAATCAAAAAAGCTGGAATTGGAGACCAATGGTGGCTATTGCACCCGACAGTCCTGGTCTCGGAGATGCGTTTGTGCTAAACACGTTACAGTGTTCAATTTTGGAAACGACTGCAGTTTAAATCAGTGTCTGTTCCAGGGCCCTAACCTGGAGGTTCTGAGTGATGTGAGTACGAGCCGTTGGGGGTCAGAAAGTATCCAGCTCCCCACCGATGAGCCTGTGTGTGTGTGTGTGTGTGTGTGTGTGTGTGTCTTGTCCTACACTTGTCTGAGGGTGTGGAGTGTATACATGAAATGAATACATGAAATGGTGTGTTAGTGTTGATGAACACAAGCCATGTCAGTGCGTGTGTTTGTGTGTGTGTAAGCGCATGGAGTGTACGTAAATGGGCAGGATGGTGCACACGTACTCTATTCACTAACTTAACAACTGAGTAACTTAAATAGTATTATTATAGTTATTTGTTTTTACGGTCTACATTACTCACTGTTAGCACCGCTAGTTCATATACGGACTACAGTATGACTGCTGGGCGGTGGCCCCTTGAGTCTATGCTAAAACGTTAAAACTACAACGTGCGTGTTCGTCCCGCGTGTGGATTAGTACTAACCCGACCCACCATGGTTCCTGACCGGAATGACCTGCTGGTGTGCAGTGATACTGAGCTGCAGCTGCATGGCTGGAATGCGAGGGCGGACACACGGCTGCACTCTTATTGGCTGAGCTCTGTGCCCATCACCCACACCACTGCTGTTGCTGTTGCTGCTGCTGCTGCTGCTGTTGATGATGCTGCCGCCGCTGCTGCTGTCAAGCTCACCTCCCACCCCGCCCCTTCACTGTCTCCCTCCAATCAGCTGACCAAGGCTCATCGCCAGGGTCACATGGTGAAGGTGGACTGGCTGGACCGGCTGACTTTCCGCGAGATCGAGATGATCAACGAGGTGAGGCCTGGGTCCGGGCACTGGGGGGGGGTGCAGGTCAGACACATCAACGATTTCTCTCTCACACAAGGGCAGTGCTTCCCTAATAGGACGTTGGTTTTAAATTGGCATGATAAAAGGTAAAATCTAAATTTCTGAAATTTCTTATTATGGTTGAACCACTTTGATAATCTTAATTTTGTGAAATGCAAATCGCAGCAGGGTGCTGATGATGGTGTGTGGTCTGTGTCTGTGTGTTTAAATTGCAGAGTGAGAAACGCAGCTCCAACTTCATGTACTTGATGGTAGAGTTCCCCAGGGTTAAGACCGGAGACAAGGAGTACAGCGTCGTGTACTACGAGAAGGTTGGGAGCCAAAATATGTGTTACTATCAGAAGTGTGTGTGTCAGTCCAACGTTGAGTGTTATTGATACATTGGCGCACCTGAAGGCGGTTATCATTTTAACTCATTTAAGCTGTCTGATTGATGATTGATGGGCTGATCCTCCCTTCTCAGGACGCAAGCGATTCCCCAACGCTGCTCACTAGCGCTGAAATCGTCAAAGTGCCTGACCCTCAGATGTCCATGGTGAGAGTAAACTGCTCTGCGAGAAACGGCAAGCTCACAAACCTACAAAAAACGCAGAGGGGGGTAACATTGTCCCACCGCCCTTGCTGTAGGAGAACCTGGTGGAGAGCAAGCACCACAAGCTGGCCCGTAGTCTGCGCAGTGGCCCCTCGGACCACGACCTGAAGCCCAACGCCGCCACGCGAGACCAGCTCAATGTCAGTACAGCTCTGGGATCATCCGTGAGTGATCGAGTGAGCGTGTGCGTGTAGCGACATCGCTGTTCTTCGTCTCTGCAGATCATCGTGAGCTATCCCCCTACCAAGCAGCTGAGCTCGGAGGAGCAGGACCTGGTGTGGAAGTTCCGCTACTACCTGACCACACAGGAGAAGGTGTGAGCGAGCAGTGTTCTGTGCTGTTACATGAGCTGTACCCTCCCTCTCCCATCAAGGTTGTGAACTCTCAGCCCCTCTTAACAGTCATCCCTGGACTTGGGGAGTGTATGGGTGGTCCAGCACAGTACTCCATGCCTTCCCTTCCCCAGGCCCTGACAAAGTTCCTGAAGTGTGTGAACTGGGCACTGCCCCAGGAGGCCAAGCAGGCTTTGGAGCTGCTTGGGAAGTGGAGGCCCATGGACGTGGAGGACTCCCTGGAGCTGCTGTCCTCCCAGTTCACCAACCCCACCGTCAGGAGATATGCGGTTGCCCGCCTGCAGCAGGCTGACGACGAGGTGCGTGCACTCACGCCTGCCTGGGTATGCTGGCCTGGAAACTACGCCCTTCTACACTAACCCCTTCTTTTTCTCCTCCGGTCCTCAGGACCTGCTGATGTACCTGCTGCAGCTGGTACAGGCTCTGAAGTACGAGAACTTCAACGACATCCAGGGAGGCCTGGAGCCGGGAAGCAAGAGGGACAGCCAAGGAGGACTGGGGGAGAGCACCACTATGGGGGACATGGAGAGGTGACTGGAGTGTTGGGAGTGGGTGACGGCACCATGATGTGGGACATGGAGAGGTGACTGGAGTGTTGGGAGTGGTTGACGGCACCATGATGTGGGACATGGAGAGGTGACTGGAGTGTTGGGAGTGGTTGACAGCACCATGATGTGGGACATGGAGAGGTGACTGGAGTGTTGGGAGTTGATGACGGGACCATGATGTGGGACATGGAGAGGTGACTGGAGTGTTGGGAGTGGGTGACGGGACCATGAAGTGGGACATGGAGAGGTGACTGGAGTGTTGGGGGTTGGTGACGGCACCATGAAGTGGGACATGGAGAGGTGACTGGAGTGTTGGGAGTTGGTGACGGGACCATGAAGTGGGACATGGAGAGGTGACTGGAATGTTGGGAGTTGGTGACGGGACCATGAAGTGGGACATGGAGAGGTGACTGGAGTGTTGGGAGTGGGTGACGGCACCAGGACAGGCAGGTGACCAGCAGACCTTTACCGTTGATAATCCTGGTAAGCAAACTTTGCGAACAATACGACAAATGTTTTCGTATGCCCTCCCCTCCAGCTCTCAGATCTTGACGGGCCCAGCTGCACCCCCCAGCACTCCGAAAGGAAAAGATGGGGCAGATAACGAGACCCTGGAGGTATGACAGGGAGAAGAGGGATGGAGGATGGGGTGAACAGGGGGTGGTTGGGGGAGAACCTAAAAGGGGAAAGCAACCCTGGGCATGAGGGACAAATATGAAGCATGAAGGGAAATGAGCAAGAGCAATGTGTCACTGAATGAGTCCCTGGTCTCTGCGGCTGTGTCTGTCTGAGACATGGCGTAACTGGTTTGTCTTACAGCAGGACCTGTGTACCTTCCTCATCTCCCGGGCCTGCAAGAACTCCACTCTCGCCAACTACCTGTACTGGTACGTCTGCTAGGTTGCTCACTGAAAGACACAAGTATTCCATGCATTACACTGTTAATGTGGTGACCCAGGTTATTTTAAATACTTTTCCTGGCTGGAGAAATACACTGTCCTTACGCCCCCCTTAGGTCCATGTGGCTGCACACAAATGTTCTTTTTGCAGGTATGTCATAGTGGAGTGTGAGGATCAGGACACCCAGCAGAGAGACCCAAAGACCCACGACATGTACCTGAACGTCATGAGGAGGTTCAGCCAGGCCCTGCTCAAGGTCAGCCAAGTGCATCAGTGTAACTTTTAGGGTTTATAAGCTATGATGGAATGTGTTTGAGCGTTTCCCTCCGGGGCCCTCCTCCTCCCCGCAGGGCGATAAGAGTGTGAGGGTGATGCGGTCGCTCCTGGCCACCCAGCAGACCTTTGTGGACAGGCTGGTGCAGCTGATGAAAGCTGTGCAGCGGGAGAGCGGGAACCGCAAGAAGAAGGTGGGAGAGGAGTGCACGCACACCCGCACTTGCACAACAGTGTTAACTCCGTGACACTGTGCGGTCAGGTATCTATTGCGGTGCTCTCTATCGTTTCAGACGGAGCGGCTGCAGTCGCTGTTAGCCGACAACGAGAAGGTGAACCTGTCGGAGATTGAGCCCATCCCCCTGCCCCTGGAGCCACAGGTCCGCATCCGGGGCATCATCCCTGAAACCGCCACGCTCTTCAAGGTACCGCCCGCCCCCCTCCTGCTCCCCTTTTCCTTGCCCCTGGCTCGTCTCAAAATAATGACTCTGTAGAGTGTCTCTTCCTGAGCACTCCTGTGTTCACAGTGATTCCGGCGTGTTGCCGTGTCCCGCTGCGATTCCAGAGCGTTGCCGCATTCTCACTGAGCTGTATGTGTGTTTCAGAGTGCTCTCATGCCCGCCAAGCTGATCTTCAAGGCAGAGGACGGCGGGCTCTATCCCGTCATCTTCAAACATGGCGATGACCTGAGGCAGGACCAGCTCATCTTGCAGATCATCTCCCTCATGGACAAGGTCTGTAAATCACCCCTAACGTCTATGGTATCCTAGCCTGAAATACAAGTACACTCCACTCTACAGGTTTTCTCCATCATGGTCAATATGATGCAGCTGTGGTTCACCCCATCCTGTCCATCCTCTGATTTTAGCTCTTTTTGTCCCTTCTAGCTGCTGAGGAAGGAGAACCTGGACCTGAAGCTGACTCCATACAAAGTTCTGGCCACCAGTACCAAGCACGGTGAGACCCGCTCACCGAGAGCCGAAGGGCAGGACCTGTGCGTACTCCCATGATGCACCTTGATACAGCCTGCCTGTGCCTACTCCTGACAGTCTCTCCATCCCCGTTAGAGCTCCTCTGACCTTTTACCCCCCTCCTTCAGGTTTCATGCAGTTCATCCAGTCGGTGCCTGTGGCTGAGGTCCTGGCAACCGAGGGCAATATCCAGGTACATCAGCCCGTCCCTGCTTACTTATTTTGTGCCATACTCGATTCAGCCCCTTCAGTCTGTCGTTTAGTCAGTACGGCATACCTCACTGTGTGGAGCTGCTCTGTTCCCTCTGCCTGACTCTCGAACCCGGGTCTCTCTCTGCAGAGTTTCTTCAGGAAACACGCCCCCAGCGACAAAGGGCCCTATGGGATCAGCTCAGAGGTGATGGACACCTATGTGAAGAGCTGCGGTGAGCCCAGTGTACCCCGGCCCTCAAACCTTGTACACACCCGTGTTCCCACCTCTTCACTTCCCTCGGCCAAGCTGCCATCACTGTTTTACAATGGGACCCTCCAGAGAGGAGACCACTGTGCTGTAGAGTAATGCTGAGGAACTGTTTCTCCACAGCCGGATATTGCGTCATCACCTACATCTTGGGCGTGGGGGACAGACACCTAGACAACCTGCTGCTCACCAAGACAGGTGAGGGCAGGACAGACCACACTAACTTAAAATATATCAGAGGCTGTATCCTGACTTGACACAAGAGTACAATAGCATTTAACCCTGAGACTCTAACTTGCTTGTTAATTGTGGTCCATTGTTTGAGCACTGTCCATCGTAATATCGCTGATTATCACCGATGACCAGTAGACGGTTATGGAGACAATCAGAATTTTATCAGACTGGGGTCGCACACTCTCTTCAATCACACTGTTTTTAGGGAAGCTGTTCCATATAGATTTTGGATACATTCTGGGGCGAGACCCCAAACCCCTGCCGCCCCCCATGAAGTTGAGCAAGGAGATGGTGGAGGGGATGGGAGGCATGCAGAGCGAGCAGTACCAGGAGTTCAGGAAGCAGTGTTACACCGCCTTCCTGCACCTGCGCAGGTAAATGTACACACAGTGTGCAGTGTTACACCGCCTTCCTGCACCTGCGCAGGTAAATGTACACAGTGAGCAGTGTTACACCGCCTTCCTGCACCTGCGCAGGTAAATGTACACACAGTGTGCAGTGTTACACCGCCTTCCTGCACCTGCGCAGGTAAATGTACACAGTGAGCAGTGTTACACCGCCTTCCTGCACCTGCGCAGGTAAATGTACACAGTGAGCAGTGTTGTACCGCCTTCCTGGACCTGCGCAGGTAAATGTACACACAGTGAGCAGCATTGCAATCTTCCTGCACCTGTGCAGGTAAATGTACACATACACTAGCACAGTTAAAAGTTTAAAGTCTATTTTAATAAACTCTTAATGGGCACTGATTACAGCAACCCATAAAACTTACTCCTTAGTGTGCCAGTTCCTGTTACCACTGCAGTCTCCCTCCCTGCAGGTATTCCAACCTCATCCTTAATCTATTCTCCCTCATGGTGGATGCCAACATCCCCGACATTGCCCTGGAGCCAGACAAGACCGTTAAGAAGGTAACGCGCAACAGGTTGCCACCAAACTGATCCTAGAACAGCACCTCAACAGAAATGGAAAACCATAACTTATTAAATTTATGGGATATGATTAGTGCTGATTCAGTTTTCTATTGTGGCGCGTAATGGCATTCTGCAAGAGTCTGAAGTGAATCCCAGACTAGAGGTGTGTGTGTGTGTGTGATATTATATATATCCATATATATCCACTCGCACACACAAAGTAATTTCACAATGTGTCACAATACAGGTCAGAACAAAATCTATACAAATCCAGTCAGATGTTAACAGGGTTAGAAGGGCCATGGAACACTGCATGTCAAAGGATGTACTCTGTCCCCAGCAATACCGCCTGTCCAATTCTGACTCCTCCCCCACCAGGTGCAGGACAAGTTCCGATTGGACCTGTCAGACGAGGAGGCAGTGCACTACATGCAGAGTCTGATTGATGAGAGTGTGGGGGCCCTGTTTGCTGCAGTGGTGGAGCAGATACACAAGTTTGCTCAGGTAAACCGTGCGTGTCTGTCTGCCTGCTTCTGTGTTGGCACCCATATTACAGGAAGGGGAAGTCTGTCCTAGCGTGATCACATGCACACATGGGAGAAACTTCAATTCAGGCTTTCGCTCGTCCACATTATGCAAATGAGCATGTCTTTTGGAGGCCCAACTTGGGTTTCCATCACCAAAGCTGCTGTTTCTGTACATGTCTGCCATCTCCTGTGAGTGCATTTTCTGTGTCATCGAATCCCCGTGTGTTCATGCCTGCGATTGTGGTGTGGAAATTTTACCCACGATAACCGGACAGTCACGCTGTCTCTCCTCTGCAGTACTGGCGCAGGTGAAGCGTGCATTGTGGGATTTGGAGTTGCTTGAACCAATCGCTTGGGGCCAGCTGCGAACCCATGCACGGAGGACAGCCGCCAAGCTGCACCCGTAGGCCACGAAACCGGTGAACTGAGACCCTGCACTCACTGCCAATTTCGGAGGTGGCCAGTGCACCTTTAAACGACGCTCACCTGGTTTCATTTCGATGACGACGACCAGGAAAACAACATGGTCACTTTAGTCTGTGTATACACTTACCTAACCTACAGGACGGTTTACTAACCCATGGCCAAATAAAGAGATTAACAGAAAAAGCTAGACTGTTGGAATCTTTAGCTGTGTGGCTTTGCGTGGACAGAGGTGTTTTGCGTGGTGACAGTGAGTGTGATGCTGGGAGGGCTTTAATTTGTTCTCATCATCTCAGATCCAATGGGACTCAGCTGTGATTGCTGCGCTGGTTTAAAAGACTCTCAGATCGAGTAAACCCCACGTGTGCTCAAACAAAATGCCAGTGTTTTTATCTCAGAAAACATCTGAGACCTAACATCCACATTCAAGTTTACAAGTACAAAACTTTTATCAGCATTTGAAAGTGCCAGAACATTACATGTAGCTCATAGTAAAATCGTAGTCGCATTACGAGGTTCGCCTGCACAAACATTCGTTGGTCGAATGAAAGACCATCATTCAGACTTTTTCCCCACCTGTCCTCATTATGCAAACCAATTTATGGCTAAATTGCTCCAATGGAACACGCTGGGGGCCCGTGTTTTCATTAGAAACCGACGATCGAACGCATGCTTTCGTTTTTGTTTTTTGAGCGTGTGAGAAAGCGTGTTTGTTTTGTCACCTAAACGATGGAAACTGAGTCATCATGATGCTGGGTTGGTCCAACAGCCACGGTTCCACTGAAGACTCGAGCCCCCAGAGCAGCCAGGAAACCCCTCGCTGGCGAAGCGTGAGGCCCTGGGCGCAGAGCCGGGTGGTTAGCCCTACTTCCTGTTACTGTGAACATGAAACCACCCATTTTTTCACTTCGGTGTATGTAAAGTAAAGTTCAGGTGGTTTTTTTAAACCGTTAATCAGACATCTGTGTTTTTGTATATAGAACCCGTATATATCAAACTGACAAATTCATTAAAGGGACATTATTATAAAAGAAGACAGATAATGTTAAACTAAAGATGACTGATGGTCTGTAACGCACTACCTTTTGTGGATAATCCATGTCCAGTGACATCTCTGCTTTCAAATAAGGCCTCAGTTTTCAGGAACAATTTCCACCCATTTGAACATAGTTGTCAAACATGTGGTGAGACAGCTGGACTGGACAGCTCACTTTAATTGGGGGGGATCGCAAGGATAACGGAAATCATTCTTTACATCTTTTGTCATTTACCCAAAAGTCATTGGGACACTGATTTGTACCAGGGCCCTTTTAATGGGGAATTTTCCCTCCACTGAATTAATTGGAAATGCAGAAAACACAGAAACCTGACCTTGAAATCTGAGTCTCCACATTGTCTAGGTAAAATGTAAAAATTTTGATATGAACAAAACTTTATTTAAAAAAAAAAAAGAATTCACACCTGAAAAAGCAATGGGCTGAAAGGTATACGCTTTCTGCAGACTAACTTGCTATATAGACTTTATATGTGCCCACTGAGCTAAGGTACGATTATGGTTGAAGTAGAATTGCACTGAATATCAAATCGATTCGTTTTATTTTCCGACCTTTAGAAGGTACCCTGTGTAGGCTGCTGCTGTGATACCAATAACAATACCAGCAAATTCATATTCAGTTTCCTGTTCAGATTAAAACGCTGTTGCGGTTCCCCATATATCAATACGTATATCAAGAGAAATGTCAGAGAAACGGGCTGCGAGAGCGAGAGCCGAGAACGCTGCGGAGCGGAGCAGGGCGAGGTGTGGGTGCAGACCGGTGAGTCAGTCACCATACAGCCCAGAGCCTCCAGGAGAGCCCTGGCATTTCTGAGTCAGAGAGAACTGGTCCCATGCAGAGCACTGGAGCCCCCCAGCCAGCCGTTTCCACTCGGTACTCTGGCTCAGCAGAGACTCGTTTGGAGGGCGACTGGCTTTCTGCCTCGTTCGCCCATCAGTCAGCGCGGCCTGCCTGTGTACAGAAGCCCTCCTGGGGGCAGTGGTTTGCTGGTCCCTCCAATGGGGGAGGGTGTCTTGCTGATGAGAAATATAGGAGCCATATTGTCATGTCAAGGCTACTTTTTGGAGAAATAAATTAAAAAAACAACCAGAAGTGGTGGAGTGCCAGTTCCAACACATGGTCGACTGAGAAGGCCTAGCTGTTTGGACCTTTTCCTGCACCTGTAACCCCTCTGTCAGATTTGGACAGCCCTATCTGTAGAAGACAGGCCAACATGATGCTCTCTGAGGAATGCAGCGCACCCTGAGGGGGTTCAGCGTACCTTGGGGTTGGGTGGTGGATGGGGATGCTTGCGACAACATCCCGTTGTGTGGCCCAGGGGCCGCCTGGGCTAATCCGGATGGCCTGGTGACAGCCCCTTACTCCAGCTCATGCAGATCCTCCGCCTCACAGGGCTCCAGCCTCACCGAGCAGAGCGGGATGCCCCCTTGGCCCATCCCATGCGGGGGGCAAAGATCCACTCTGTGATCGTAAAGCGACTGCACCGGGCTCCACCAGCAGTCCGCCCAAAGAGAGTCTCTCCCCATATCCCCACTGTCCCACTCTGTCCAATCAGAGTCCACAGGAAAGGCTTTGTTGCAGTACCCGGCCCCCAGGCTGTGCTGGTCAGCCTGGGCCCCTGGAATACAGTGCTGGGTGCCACAGCTGGACAGGGACAGGATGGAGAGGTGGTCTCCCACACAGTCATCCCTGTGAACAGCCAGTTTTATGGACACCTCCTCCTGCAGAGACTCCTACACAAAACACAGACGGTAAACTGTTCATACACTACACAAAGCAAACGTTAATTTAACAGGCAGCCAAGGTTTTACCTTCCAGCGCCAGTAGCAAATGTGTTTCATTGCGAGACAGATTCTTGTGTAGAGTACCAGAGTTTGGGGGAGGTTGGTGTCAGGCGTCGCCAATTGTTGGAGGAGGTAGAGGAGCACAGCAAAGGCGAAGAGCAAAACACACACTCCCACCAGTAGCCAGGGTATCCATTCTGTGAGAGACACACAGGAGACTTTCCTGTTATACACATCAATGTCTGCAGAATGGGGATGAGCAGTACTGGTCTCGTTCCTGGTAACCTGGTTGCGTGTTAAATTATGAGGTAAAAACCACAGATCGAACCCTTTTGGAACAGACTGGCACGTTTTTTTAGGTGGTGTGCATCGTGCAGGAGCACTCACCTGCAGGTTCAGAGGGCAGGTCGATGCACAGTGAGGTCGAGAGGGGACTGGACGTGAAGTTCGCCACGGCACAGTACTCCTGACCTTGCTCCAGACCCCTGAATTCACAGCTGACCGTCTTGTTCAGAGCCGATACAGAACATATCTGTTGGATGGATGGGGTGGGGTGAGGGTCTCAACGACAAGTCAGTCAAAAAGAAGCTAGAGAGGACAGAGGCAGGCAAGGAGGGGGCAAAAGGCATAAATCCCATACAAGGTCGGGGCTAGCAGGGGGCTTACCTGAAACTCTGTGGGGCGGTGCACGTTGTACAAAGTCACGGTGGTCCTTGGTTTTAAGAGAAGGGAGACGGGGCAGCAGTCTTGGGCCATTTCGGCAACTGTGCTCCCACTTCGGCGAACAAACGAACGGCACCTCCACTTGGGGGAACAGGGGAACTGCACCTCCGCCGTTAGCTTCCCTTCTTTAAGTGTGAGAGAGACGGTGGGAGGGCTGAAGATGGCTAAGAACAAGGGGGACCGTGTGAAGGGAGAGAAAGGGTGTGTGAGGGCAGGGGAAAAATTAAACACAAACACATGCAAGTGGATGATCTCGGTACCCGATTTAATCATATCAACGATGCCGTTTGGCCTCCCGAGGGGCCCCGGTTGGAAAGGCAGTTGCCTGAGCGCAGACTGAGCCCCACGAGTGTTCCGTTCGATCCGTTACTAAGAGCACACAAAGGTGGTGCACAATTGGCAGAGCGCCATCCTGAGGTTGGGTTAAATCGGGGGCTTCTCGGCTTGAGCGTCTTTTGGAATAAAACGGGTTGTGAAGGGCCAGGCCGGGGGGGGGAAATCACTCACTATCGGACCGCAAGTCAAACTGTTCAGGTTCCATCCACTGGACATGTCCCAAAGTGGCCTCATGACCCAGTCGAATAAAGTGGTACAAATCAAGGTCCTTGAATGAGCGCGAGAAGTCACAGCTCCATGAGGTCACCTGGACACACCCAGCCACTTCTTTCCATCGACTCTGCCTGGCGGGAAGAGAAAGGTAGGGTGCCAGGTTGGAGATGAGATTCTGACCTCCACAGCACTGAAACCCTACCCAAACACACTGATGAGTTGAGACTTTTCCCCCTTAACAGCGACCCTGCTCGATGTTGTGGCACTAATTTCAGAGTAAATACTCTGACACACTAACACCCAGTTAAAATTCATAGCATTGCTTCAGTGATAAACGCGTGACTTCTCTGAGAGATTGATTCTCACGCAGATATCCGACGGAGCCTTTGCACAATGTTGAATGGCCAACGGTTTTCATAATCACGTAACATTCAAAGCGCTTCGACAAAATCTAAAACAATGCAGGTTCTTCACTCAACTTCGCCAGTGATTAGCCACTCAGATTCAATTGGCTCATGTTTCTCCACCAACATTTTCTCTCAGTCCTTCCTTTATAACTTGCACCTACCGCAGCCGAATCATAATTAATTTGAGTGCCTTCGATTATACTGATGGTCTTGCAGTAGTGTGCAGAAGCCTTAGGCAAAAAATACTGTAAAGCGAAGAGGCTTTCAAAAGTAATGAAGTTTCTAAATATAAAATAAATACTGTAAAGGACAGTAAACCGTAAAACAAAACACCCAAAAATAAATAAAATAAACATTAAGATGTTCCAAGCCTCTTGTAGAACTTACAATCACAGAATTACAGTTCTGTAACATACTTTGGCCGTCTTGGTTGCTTCCTTCTATCCACCAATCCCAGACAGCCTCAATGATGCTGGGATCAGGGCTCTGTGGAGGTCATACCATCAGCACTCCTTGTTGCTCATTCAGGAAATGAATGTTTTGACATCTAAAAAGGTATTTTTTCCTAACGCAGAAGATGAAAATAAACATCTAAGACGACATTTATGTAAAAAAGCTAAGGTACCCCAGACTTTTGCACAGTATTGTATATAGTGTAGACCCAGCATGACATCAGACACCAACAGTGCGGCGTACCTGTGTGCATGAGATCCTGGGTAAACTGCTCGATTCTTGCTAATGCGCCAAGCACACACAACCGAGTCACTCAGTGCTGAATCCACTCAGTCTCAGTTTTAAGAAGACTACTTACAGGAAGGGAGCGTAGGGAAGCAAACATGCGTTACTCACCCCTGTGTGAAGGTGATTTGGGGAAGAGTGTATACGGACGACACACACACACTCACCCCTGTGTGAAGGTCTGCACAGTGTAGGTGGTATTGGACGGCAGTCCCGAGCAGTTCCACAGCAATCGACAGTTGAAATCTCTGGACTCCACAGTCACCTCACAGGGGGTCATCGACAAACCTGGGACCACGCACTTAGTAATGAGCTACCCAAACTTTGCATCAATACGACTATCGGAGAGTCAACTCTCACTGACACCACCTTATTGATGTTGAATTGCCAGTCTCCAGTCATTGTCAAAATGAGTAAATACTAGAACCAGTATATAGTAGTAAACAGTATGTATAAACCAATACATATCTGTTATAAGATATACATTATGTAATTAAAAGTACCTTGTCTTGTTTATCCCCACAAGTTTACGTTTATAGTATAAAAGTTCACAATTGTAGGAAAAACAGAAAAATGCAGCAAAACCATTAGGTGATTTTGAAAAACATCAGGATAGAGATTTCACTCATTAACCCCAGACAGAAACGACTTGAGTGACACTGGTAGCAGGTAGGCTCACCCGAAGTGAACAGAGCGACAACACATACAAGCGGCAGGTAACGCAGGCGATGGGTCATTCCTCCAGGGGACATCCTCTCGGCTGTACCTGCTCGGGATCAGGGCAAGGACCAAGCCTGACGGCAGCCCCGATCCAACGACGTCAAGGCGAAACCTCAGACGGGCTGGGAATCCAAAACTAAACTCTTCTCCGGACCGGCACACCACAGTTAACGAACAGAATACCCTTTCACTGAAAATTTCAATAATTACAGCCGTCAAGGTATTTCACCAACCAGAAACAGACCGTCAGAGCATAATCAACGAGGGGAGAAACCACCCAATGACAAAACCATAACAGAGGGGGAAAAAAAAAAGTCTCGATTTCTGACTAAGAGCGAGAGGTGGAGAGCAAGCACAAGGTTAAAACCAGAAAGCAGCCAGACAGGACGACAGCAGAAAGAGCAAAAGAAGAGAGGAGTGTCGGATAATCGAACCCAAGCCTCCTGGGTACGTACGCTCCCACATGACCAGGAGCACTGAAGAAAAGCAACAGTCAGCGCAACGGCGGGTTACGGCGGGCAGAGCGCAGAGAAGACCAACGCAACCCTGCCACAGTGAACCGTACGCGGCTGTGGTCGGCATGGAGTGCACCACAAATCAGCATGACTGCCACCGCTGCCTACCGCGGTCGACGTCATCTGCCAGGCGCAGGTGGAAAGACATGTTCCAGGCGTCAAAAAAATAAAAAATAAAAATAAAAAATTTGCCCTTCTGTGATAATCAATGAATCACACACCCAGTGGATTTACATTCAATATTTTTATTTTACATTTTCTTTAAATAAGAATCTTAAACTTTTTTCTTTTAAAAGCCTGTCATTCAATTATATTATTATAATTCCAATAATAATAATAATAATAATACATTAAGTGCTTTACAGGAGAACGTGGGGCCCCTGGGGGAGTTCAGAGTCCTGTGTTCAGCTCAGAGAACCTGGAAAACAGCAATTCAGTGCAAAAAAGAAAAGAAAGGAAAGGACCAGTTGGCTCACTTGACTTGATTTAGGCGCAGAGTTGGGTAACTGGTTTTCATAGCTTATATTGGGCTGAGACATTTTAGCAGTGTGGTCCACAGTACGGACTGGAATGGGTCCAGTCATAAGGGCAGATAGGGGGTACTGTCCAGGTCAGTCACGAGGTGGTACAGTATAGTCCAGTCATGACGGCAGATTGGGGGGGGTATAGTACTGACTGAACATCACATGCTAAAACATTTCACAAAACAAAAAAATCATTACCAAAGGCCAGACAGAAATGGCCAGCTTTGTAAAACACACAGGTCAGACTCATTGTTTTAAACCACACTATCTCAAGGTCAAGCAAGGCTGCTTAGGGCATTCAACGCGATGACATTGCTCAGTGAAAGACCAATGACAGGAAAGAACTGAACAACGGATGGCCTGAAATGGACCGTGCGCGCTGACATTTACAAGCTTGTCACAGAAACCCTTGATTATTCATAATGCTCTGTCAGCTCTGTGGACTGATCGCTCTCATTTCATTCACAGTGTTTATAACTGTGCCGTAACTCACTTACAGTAGTCTTCAGGTTACATTTATCTATCATTTTTAATTTAACATTTACACAGAGGAGAGTAAAGGCCCTGATCTGACCAGGGCAGCAGCCTTGGCCCCATCCACCAGGAGACAATCACACGGAACTCTGGGACAGGCAGGCCCCCAGGGGCCCAACCAAAGCCTTACAAACTATTTACAGCAGTCTGTAGAGGATAGAAACTCTAGTAACAAAATATACTTTTCACTTCCCCATTGCCTCAATATACATAGCGCCTGAAACATACATCTGAGCCCCCCCATCTCGGGCGACTCACATTATTTACCGTTACATATTTCAGTTACTACGCTGCTGCCCCGACAAGCACACAGAAAAGTTTCATTCCTGAAGCCAAACGTTGAGAGAAACGCACACAAAAAGCCGGACATCTGAGAAGGAGAAATCTGTACACTAAACATTTGTGCAGACGGAAATATCCGTCACTCCATTGTACACGTCAAACAGGCCATTCTGTCTTTCACCTTCTCTCATAACCAAAACCCCCATAGACACACACACACACACACACACACACACACCTTGGATAACGTAATGTGGTTGGATACAAAAGGGGGGGGGGGGGTTAAGAAGCACCTGCTCGGCTTTAAAAAGACTTCCAAAAAAAATAAAAAATAATAATTACTCTGACTTTACAGTTTAAGAAAATATTTTTATTCTGCTAGGCGCAACTGAAAATAACTGCCTTGAAAAAGCCACTGAAAAAAGTGTCACATGCTTGGAGGCAGTGGAGATATCGGGGATATGGAGCCAGACCTGTTACACTTACACTATTCCAGTCGTCATTTGAGGGAGGTCGCCCAGCCTGCTTCCCTCAGCCTCACTGATCCCAGATCAGCAAGCTTAGATCAAAGGCAGGAGGCTTTAAGAGGAATATCCCCTCCCGTGGTGCTTCAGGTAAAAAAAATCAGTCGCCGATTGGACGGCAACCCAAATTCAGGAGAGGCTGCAAGCCTGATCTGACGCCTCAGTAAAGCCACGTTATTGATGCAGCCATTGAGAGAGGGCTCAGAAGCCTGAAATCTACCTTTAGACTCCCTAGGCCGGCCTTATCCTCCAGTGACCCTCCAACACTCCACTGTACAAACGGGGGAATACGTAGCGATCACCTGAAATGCGCAGACACTCGTAACACATGCGCACGCACGGCCCGGCAGCTGAGCAGACAGCCTGCAGGGGGCGCCATGCTCTACAGTCACACTGCAAAACGCGGATCCAATTCAGGCAGCTATAAGCATCAATAATCAATACACAAATAAGATTAACCATGAGGGCAGCAACAGCGGTAGTCTATCGCGACAATCGTCATTACCACCACCACACCAGGAGTCGCAGAGTATTTACAGTTCAGTCTGACAGAAGTGCTTTACGGAGGCTGTCCAGCAGAGGGCGCCCCTCTATGTTTGAGCCTCTGGAAGGGCCAGGCCGGGCTCGGCTGGGGTCAGGGACGGGGCGAGGCTCTTGTTGCTGTGGCACAGCAGGCCCCGCGTCGCCTCCCCGTTCAGGTTCTTGTAGGGGTGGTGGGGGTTCCTGCTGCGGGGCGGAGTGCGCAGGCACACGGACGGGAAGCTGAGCCCCGCCAGGCAGCAGCCTGGACAGGAAATGACCTCGTCCTGCTCCAGTGCTGCGCCGCTGGAGCCGGGCAGAGCATAGGCCGGCGGTGGGCAGGTAGAAGGCGGGTGGTAGCCATTGCCTCCCCAGCCCAGGGGGCGACTGACCACGGCTGTGCTGTTGTTGTTGTCCAGGTGGGGGAGCGGGGGGAGGGACGGAGGGCCACGGGAGATGGGGGAACTCCACCCATTGGGCTGCACAGACTTGGAGGAGAGAGAGGGCTTCCCAGGGACTGGAATGCCACTATCTGTTGTGTCGGGGGAGCTGGTGCAGTCCATAGGCTCACCATGGTACAGATCCTCCTCCTCCTCCAGGTGCTCCAACGACACCATCTCCAGATCCAGGGGGAGACCCGAATCGTTGGCGGTTTGCTCCAAGCCACCTTTCTCGTCCTCGTCCTCGTCCTCGTCCTCTTCCACCTCATCCTCGTCCTCGTCCACACTCTCAGACTCGGTGTCCTGCAGCGATACCATGCACTCCAACCTCCTGTCGCGACCCAGCACCCCAGACAGGAGGGTGAGGCGGCTCATTTCAGGGGTGCAGGGCAAGGACTGGCAGCGGCGGTGGGTCCCCCTGATAGGGGCTCCCTCTGAGGGGGAGGCACAGGGATCAGGGGGTGGTGGCAGGGTAAAAGTCAGTGAAATGACAGATTTGCTGGGTGTGTCAAAGAGTTTTATTTTCCCCCCATTCAGATCCTGGCGGAGGGAGAAGGGGTTGACGCGAGCGGGCGTGCCCAGGATGGGAGTCAGGGTGGGGGGCAGCAGGTCAGACTTGCTCCGGGAAAGTCGCTGGTCGCCCGGGAGGCACAGAGATCGCCTCCGGTGGGGGCTGTCAGTGAGGGCTGCAGGTTCTGCAGGAGGAAAGGAGAGCACTTAGTCAGGACTCTGTGGGGGGTGCCACACCATTTTGGACTTCCACACAATGCCCTCAATAGCCTCCAAAAGTCACCCATTCCTTTGCGGGGGGCCATGCGGGAGACCAAGCCGGCCAGTGTGTTCTGGCCCAATCCGCCGCCAGCTCGTGAACCCGAAACGCTTCTCCCCTAGAGCCGAGCCGCTCCGCCGCCTGGCTGTTTTGAGTATCCCCTCCAATGGACGGTGACTAAGGCCTGACCCCACACCCCCCGACAGAGAAACAACAGGAGTCCGCCCTGACTCACCCTGAGTGGAGGGCTCCTCCTTCTCCTCCCCCTCTCTCTCCAACGTTTCCACGAGCTCCGTAAACGAGGGACGCTTCTCGGCACTCATCTGAAAGAGATGTGTGTGCACACGAGTGAGAAACGATTAACAAGAGTGAGAAAGAAAGTTTTAAACAGAGATGATTCATATTGTTCTATATAACTAAAAGTGCAAAGAGCAGTGTGCTTTTTCAAACCCCCCCAACATTTACATATTTAAACCCATTTATTATTTTCTGAACTCCTCCTAATCTATGGAAAGTGGGGTCTCTCTCACATTGCAGCAGGCAACAGCCAGGTCCAGGAACGATGAGGGGCAGTCCCCGACCATGTGCTGAAACGCCGCCACATCCAAACCGAAGTCCTACAGGCAGGGGAAGAAGGAGAATGATCACCCTGCACACAGCTGTGTGATTCTGCATTAGCAATACCGGCCCGTCTACAGTCCCATCAGCAGCGTGTCAGTTAGCGACATGTTGCTACAGCAGCAGTAATGTCCCACCTGAGGCCTTTTATCCACACGCTTTCCCCCCCGACGCTCAGGGCATGCTTTGTCACTCAAAAAGGCATTGTCCGCTTCTTTACTACACAATGGGAAACTCAACCCATCCCCCAACAACAACAACATTCCACTCATTTCAGACCACGAAAATGACAGACTGCAGTGGCACAGAATCACCACCAGGTAGAGCCCTACTCAGCAGAGATGTGCACATCAGGCTGTAACAACACAAATTCCTGCTGATGATCCTGGGTTCAGTAAAACGTCAGTGAGGAGGAGGAGAGCGGCCAGAAACGCCCCCATCTCCAAAAACACCATGCCACTGACTAAAATAAAAAACAGACACACAGCGACAATAGAAACTATGGAGTCAGACCTTTCTCCACCCTGCTACCAGGGAACAGGACCAATGCCCGTTAAGCGCTCTGTTCGCAGAACCATCTCCTCTCCAAATCATTTACCACACATCACCCATAGACAACATATCCTTTCCAAAAGGACATTTACAGTCCTGGCGGAGAGTCTCAGCAGCAGGTCTGAGTGGCTCCCTGGCAGTACAACACGAAGTCAGACATCCCTCGTCCACAACTGACACAAATCTGGGTGCGTGTGTGTAACGGCTCCGCGCTCTGCGTATGCAATCCATTATCCTCAAGACATCCCTCGCCCACAAGGACACAACTGACACACACACGGCTGTGTGCCTCTGGGTGCGTGTGTGTAACGGCTCCGCACTCTGTGTTTGTAATCAATTATCCTGTATCCCTCATAATTTACGACTGGCCTGAATCTCCTGGCAACCAGTTGGCCCTGACGTTATTTGACAGGACTACTGTGGATATGAAGTTTATGTTCGGTTCACATATTGATCTAGAGGTAGAATGGCACGATTTATCATTTTTACACACGTTTCAGCCAATTTAAAAGCGTACATAGAAAGTGGCTGGGGGGAAATCCACAAAACCCTGAGCAGGGGAGCAGCAACTGCGCTATAAAGGTTTTCATGATCGATTTTCACAAAATGGAATTGATAACTATTCCACACACATAGACAAATCAAGACATGAATCTTCCTAAACGGTACAAGAGCTGATCCTATCTTGGTAACCTTCTGGTTCATTACCTTAACCACTGCACCCCAACCTCAGGTTCTTCACCTGCCGCTTCAGTAAACATCCAGGTTTAGAGAACAATGCGTTGTTTTAATATAATTTAAAAAGTGAAGAGAAGTGGCGACAAGTGAAGGCTTCCGCTAAGCAAGCAAAATGACAGAGAATAACGAGAAGGTCTGCCCGTCATGTTTTAGGCACAATGACAATTGACGATTTCCAAAGCAGATAGCCACGCCCACTGAGCTCACATTTCACCGTCTGTTCCACTGGAAAGCACGGGTGGCTTCCATTTAGCTATGCCCCGACGACTCACCAAGCCCTCTGACCAATTACATCCCCTGCCCTTGCACTACACAAAACTCTTACAACAGTCTTTTTCTTTAAAATAAAACAAAGTTATGTCCATAAGCTTCTTTTTAAATTGGTTGTCCTCGCCAAAAGATCACAACAGTGCACTACAATACCCATAATATGCCTGATCCCTCCCTGAATCATTTTCCATCACCGTTCCATTCACACCCTGATTCGGTCAGAGACCAAAGACATGGCTATTTGCGTGAAGACAGCAGAGTTTAAACACCTTTGTTGGACAAAATGGTAAATGACTGGGGATTGGTTAACGAATTCATCTGGGCCAAATAGGTTAGATGCAAATGCACAATGTCGTAATTACTCGTTTTAAACATAAAAAAAAAAAGGTTTGACAACCTCGGTTCGTGGGAGGAAGTCCGGGTCGGCCTGTATCCTAGCGATGATCTCACATAGGATGATCCCGAAGGCGAAGATGTCGACCTGTTAAAAAACAAGAATTTTTTTTTTCAGGTCTGGACAGGAGGCCAGGAGTACGCGCACGCGCACAGCAGAGTTTTACAGACACGACGGCTCCAGCTACTCCTCGGACACGGACCACAGAGGTTTCGCAGTCACTATGGAAACGAACCGTCTTTTTGTGAAGAGTTTCCAAAGCAGAAAGAAAATGGCACACACTATAGGACCAAACATCTATTACCAGCAATCCCACAAATAAACGCATTGGTTTGCATGACAGCCTCGGTCCCCTTGAACCCTAGTTCTTTCAGTCTCTCAGCCATATGAAGGATGACCTGCTGTTCAGTCTCTACAGGTGGACCCCATCAATCACCCACTGTGGCCATACCTTCTCATTGTACAGTTCTCCCCTCAGTACTTCTGGAGCCATCCAGTAGGGGGAGCCCACAACTGCCAGAGGCTCTTTCTCCACTCCCTCACTGCGGAAACCCAAAAACAAAACAAAAATAAACACATTCCACCATCTCTGATTCATTCACCAAAAAAAACAACAACGGCGGAACATTCCGTGTGTGCGGTCTCACGGAGTTGTGTTTAACACACAGGGTTTCATGGCCTCCACTGAAAGCACAGTAGTTTACTTCACCGAGCAGTTTATGCACGTGGCATTCAGCAGGGGGGAGGTTCATCCCACACTCTGAGAAGCACAACTGTGTGCGTGTCAACAGAAATTAGCGGGGCTACTCTGCCGCTGCACTTGCTTATGCGGAGATGGACGGAAGGGAGAAAACGTATTACTTTGCACGGAGCAAAGCTGTGCAAAGCTCCCGTAGCTGATCCTTCCACAACGTAGAGCCATTTTCACAGCGTACAAGTAGTCATGATGTGACACAAAGAGGGGGGGGGGGGGGGGGGGGGAATTTGGGACAGTGGGG
>JAOYSI010051159.1:0-20404 GCA_025775065.1 Hiodon alosoides | reverse complement strand
CAACGCAGTCACAGGGTGGTGGTCGGGGATAAGGTCCGATCTCCGAATACACAGCATGCCCACCAACGCAGTCACAGAGTGGGGGTCGGGGATAAGGTCCGATTTGAACATGACAGATCTCAGCCACAGCTGTTTTCCCACTTTGAACCTTTCCACTGTCTCGGCTCAATCAAACTCAGAAATGTACTATGCAAGTGCACATCATGCCAAAGAGAATATCAGTGTTAAGATATTGAATATCAGTGTCATTTATTTAAGCAGACACACCTGTCAGACTTTCATAGAAACATTTCCCCCTTTCCTTCCAAGACAAAGTTAGCAAAGAAGATTACAGCAATTGAAATTGCGGGTGAAGTACGCAGTCAAATTTGTGTTTCATTAAAAATCAAAGCCACGTCGCACTCTGCAAAAGAGAAGGAGTAGGGAGTTTGGCCACTCCCGCTGGGACTGCCTGAGATGCAGGCAAGCAGACACACCTGAAGAAAGGCTGGATGTGAAAGTGTGAGGCAAGACTCCTCCACCGAATCCCAACGCTGTTTCTCACCAATGGATTCTTCCTCCCGAGGGAGACCCGCAGCACAGACAAGTCTGCCAGCACAAAGGCCTTCTTCCTCCCTCCTGCATTTCGTTAAGCCTGTTGTCTTGTGTCTCCTATTTCAGTTTGTTGTCACTGTGTTGTAAGGGAGACCCAAGGAAGAAGCACAGTTTCTGGGGTGAAGCGAAGAACGCAGAACATTCGCTCTTCCCCAAGCATCTGCCGAGAGCGCGTCTAAAAGCCTTCCCTCGGAGTTCTCCTTCTCTCGTCTCACATCAACGACCTGTTTCAAGGCCCGTTCGCCTCTCGGCTTTACCTCACTGAAGACATCTCTACATGTCTCTTTCCCCACTCAGGTTATGGCTTTTTGTAGGTGATCTGTTCGATCCAAAAGGTGAGTTGGAACTGCATTGAGTTTTCATAATTGTTTTTTTCTTTTTTCTTTTTCTCTGGGAATGTGCGCGACGTGAGAAGTTTAATTCCTTAGGGGAAAAAAAGCTACACTATGTGTGAAACTGCCAAACCGTACACAAGCAAGTACCGGTCTGAAAAACACCCAGAAGCATTATTAGCACAGATTTCTCCTGTAATGAAGTTTTCACTTAATGATTATATTACCCTGCATCGTTTTTGCCTCTAAGGGTAATCCCATAATACTTTAGCCTCTGAAGAGAAGCTCAAACCGTCCCCTCCATTGGGGGGGTTTAATAGCGACTATTGTAATGAATTACTTCTGCCTGGGTTTCCTTCAGTTAGGCAACGTGTGAGTCATGAGGTAAATTTGGGCTCAGATTACCACCAGAGCAAGAGGGCGTAAATCACTCACTTTCTACTCAGAGTGCACAGTGCTTGGAGGTAGGTGTCCTAATTCAACTTTTAAAACAGATTGGGGAAATGAGCATGGCAGCACAGAGAAGCTAGGGAGGCGTGACGTGGCTGAATGTCCTCTGAGTGAGTTTTGATAACCCGTTACAATTCACATTTCCCAAGATGCAAACGCCGATACAGCAAACTGGCATCCAGTTAATAGAGCCCTCGCATGCCCAAAAATCAATGCCATGTTTTTTTTTAAGAGAATATTTTCATTTCAATAGAACTGAGAAGCAATAGACTCTGGAAGTACATAGAGATTTTTATACATTTTATGTTTATATTTTATTAACCAACCAAATGTTAAAAGACTGACCTGATCATGAACTACATGAACTACAAATTTTTCGAGGTGGAATAATGTTTCCTGGCGCAGTTCAGTCCCAAGGCTTCGGACAAAGTGTTCACTTTGAATGGCGTGTATTTTATTTATTTATTTTTTTCCCCATGGGTGGTGTATTAAATTCAAGTTTTTTTTTGTTTTTTTTTATCTTAAGCATTTTCTTCAAGCTTCAAAGACGATTGTTCGGACTGCCCCCGTATATTTTAGGGGAACTTAATTTTCCACTACATGCCCAGAATTTTTTTAATTTTTGAATCACATACTTTAAGCAGAAATCTTCCAAAGACGTGAGCTGTGGAGATGCGCAAATCTTTGTAGTTTTATTTGCCCATAGACAAATTCGAAATGTGCTTTCTTAGTGAGGCAATAAACCCCATTTATGAGCACTGCTTTCATATTTAGTTTTGCCACGTACCATGCAAAATACATTACCAAGAATATTAAGCATAATGACAATCTTTGGATTAAATTATTATTATTATTTATTTAATTTTTTTGTAGGCTAGGAGGGGAATGTAATTGTTACTGCTTGAAACTCAGATGTAGGTCCATGGGTTTTCCTAGCTGAATACTGGTGCAAACTCAGATATAGGTCCATGGGTTTTCCTAGCTGAATACTGGTGCAAACTCAGATATAGGTCCATGGGTTTTCCTAGCTGAATGGTGGTGCAAATTCAGAAGGCTGGATTAAAAAGTCAGACTAGGCCTTTTCTTCAGCTGTGCGACTCGTGCCAACACACGCATGAAAAGGTTCAAAACGGCTGACCTACTTCAGCCGCTCTCCAGGACGGGCGCTTCCCCGCCTCCCACACCAACCTTGAAATCTGGGTTGCGACCGGTTTGTCTCTGGGGCCTTCCATTCAGTTCGCCGCGTTGCCTGCACGTCCTGTTTCTGAGCACTCCTGCTCACCGGAAGAACTCCTCCCCAAAGACGTGCAACGGCCCAACTCCCCAGTTCCACTGTCCCGCATCACGAAAGCCGGGTGCGGACAATCATCCGAAAGTTCAAACTAGCTGCCTGACCGCGGGAACGCCACACACTTATTTTTAATAACCTGCAAACATTCATTTCAGAGGGTGACTTGTAAGATTAGCGGTTTTCTACTGGTTTTCCACTTCAAGAACATCGCCATATTCCTTCCCACACCCCAATTGCTAACATCCGAACGTTTTGCTTTTTTTCTGGCTGAATGTAAGACCTTTTACTATTGGGCTGGGAGGGACGTTTAATCAACGGAGAGGGAGCTCTTTCACCTTGTTAAAACATTTTACTCAGTCTGATGTTTAGCCCCCCGGTGGATACAGCACCAGATGGACATAAAGCACTGCAATTTCCTCTACGCGGATGGGATATCGGCGTTTAATTTGATACAGTTCCTGCTAACGAATCCATTCTCCAGTTCACGCAGGTGCAACGACGGGAAAACACAAAAAACTACCAGAGGTTTATAATCGCAACGCCGACATAAATGTCCCTCCGGGCGCGATGTGAAATTTTAGACCGATTAATAAAAAAAAAAGAGTTTCAACAAGGGGTTTAAAAGTGTTTGAAAGTTTCCCCGACCACATAATTATACACTTCACCAACATCAGACATGCGTAGAGTGGTGGCGTCCAAATGTATCCTGACCCTTAATTTAAAAGTTTCCCAAAAAGTCATTTTAACAGAAAAATATGTAAGTCTTCACAATCATTGCCCAAAGCAATACTACATGTTTTACACACCTGGGAATACATTTATTGAAACCACATACAAAAAAATACAAAAAAGAAAAAACATAGAAGACTTTATTTAGTAGCAGTTGTTGCCATGGTAAATGGAATCGACTGCAAATTATCATCTATTAGGGCAATGATGGAAAAAAAAATTATTCTTTTGAAGCTGGAATTTCCATTTTCCAGTACAAAAATGATCATGGGTTTTCATGTGGATGAGCAATAAAGGATTATATTCAAGCATTCCTCGTTGAAGGAAAATACATGTGAAACATGTTTTGTTTGGTGTGGTGCCCAATACATGCGGTTACAAAAGAAGTGTACGTACACGGACAAATGTAGAGGCTAGCTTGTATGACCTGAGGCCGGTACATGAGCAGATAGGTTTAGAGTGAATCCAAAGCATACACACGCTCTTTTCCACCTAGTGTGTACCGGTTCCCCGTGGTAGAACCAATCAACCGGATTAATCAGACAAGCGTTTATAATTTCAATACTAATTATCTACAGGTTTCCCCTACAACATATCTTCAAATCAATACAGTAACATGTGAGATTTGACATGGGAGATCTGACCATTGAAAGAGGTGGAATAGTTATGGCTATGGTTAATTTTATTTGAAATATACATTGTTTTGAACCTCATTAGGAGTTTGTTCCCTGAAACCTCTCACGTATTGAACCCTTCTAGGGTTAAAGCCCCTCGCTTGACCACAGAAAATACCATGAAAATGATCATACGCCTTGACCCAGTCTCAACAACAAAAATGCTTCTGAGCTTCACAGCAAGTCATTTTTAGTGGGGCTGCCATTCGTAAAACGGTTGCAACCCTAGCCAATGCGCACCAAAATACCCTGGTGTCAAGATCATAAAAACCGGTCTTCTGCGCAGCGGAAGACAGGAATATGGTCTGGTGAGTTGTCTTTTACTCTTTTTCCTACATCTGGACAGGTCTGGAAACATTGCAATGCCAATCAATCATTTTCCAGGGCCCAGGAAAAGCAATCAATGTTAGCTGTCCAGTGTCTACCCAATGACATCAGTGTTCATTTCATATTGTATTTTTTTCTCCTTACAGGCAAACCTCAATCGTTCCTGAGGCATCTGCATAAACAGATTCAGAAATCTGAAAGAGCATGTTTTCAAATTTTGGTCAGTAAATATTTTTTTTAAATCGCTGCTAATTTTTTTTTTGGTTGTCGAGTAACGCTGTCAGGTAACGTTGTCAAGTACCAGCATGTATGCTCCATTAATGTTCGCATGATCTGCCATTTGCACTCTGTCCTCAGAAAATACATTTGCGAGCTTCAGAGATAAGGTGCGGTGGGAAATTGTGGGAATGCAACAATATGTAACAATATAGGCACAGCCATGAATAAATACATAAATACATTTCAAGCAACACTCTAGTCTATAAGTTCCTGTTATAATGCAGAGAAAGTTATTATCCTTCATGCGTTTTATGTGATGAATTTTGAAGGCTGATGTACACATAAAGGCTGGTATACAGAATGGATAGACTCTCAAAGGGGGAAACGTCATGTTAATGTGGCTTTGATGTGTTCAAGAGAAGTTCTCTTATCTTTTTGTGTGTGTGTCGGTGTGTGTGTGTATATCTCTGTGAGTGTAAAGCATTACCTTTCTCCCCTGGAGAGACACAGTGCATTATCCTGCTTCCATCCTTAACAGTGCTTCACACAAAGATGACTGTAATCATTAGCTTGGTTACTCGGACAAACGTTGCCACGGAAATGGAATAATTTGAACAACAGTTTATTTTTCACTACTCATACATACACCATTTTGCATTTCTTATGTTCCTTGTACTTTTTAAATGTAATTTACCATGAGCATCATGGATGCAATTTTTTAAATACAAATATGCATTAATTACACTAAATTAATATTTTTACTTGATATCTAATATCCCTAATGCTGTTCGTAATATCAATTTTAAAAAAAAAACTGCAGAGACAGTTACAACAGAAAACAGACGTTGACACCAGAGCCTGAAAAAATCCTCACCCAGTTACCCGGCCAACTGCCCGTGCCTTCCCAGATAAGAGTGGGCATTTCGAGCCACCGTCCTTGGGCTGGGAGTGTGTCATGTCCTGCCATTTGCCACCCAGCCAAGGAAGGGAAAAAAGAGTGAGAAAGCAAGTAAAGGGCGGGCAGAACAGAAATAAAGAACTGAAGGGTACCTACAGAAATCCGAAGGTCAGAAATTAGAGGCAAGTTTTGGGAAAGGAGAGGGGAGGAGGGGGGCATCTATCTCGAACAATCTGCTCCCCAGATGCAGGGAGCCTGAACTAACCCGTGGCCCCCGCTATCGCACAGACTCGGAGCCGTGGGCCCCTGGGCACTCTTTAGATACATCGCATTGAAACAACCAAGGTCAAACGCCCGTCTACGCAGTTTCGGCTTCGGGAAGATACGACTGAGTCTTAACTCACATTAACGTTCCCCTGGCGGATAGAGGGAAAACACTTCTGCTTTCGGTAAGTTTGAATCGGGAGACGTGATTAAAGTATCATGTATATGTGTATTATTGCCCCAATGGGCCTCTCCATTTGGATTCTATCCTCTTCCGGCAAATTCATTTAAACTGAGCACACACACAGACAACATTTTTCGTTTAATTTCACAATGCAGTTGAAATTTTTATTTGCCCAAACACACAGAAACATTGTAGTCGTTCAGCGATCCTCGGATTAACATGGAATTACCTCACGTTTATGGTTTGATTTATTTTTTGGGACATAAATAAATCCATCTGCCCCAGCAAACCAGAACGCCAAACACAAATGATCGTAATAATTTCCACAATGGGTCTTTTATATCTGAGACAACATCCACGCTGGGAACATCCCAGAAACAATAAAAGGATGCTCTCATCGCAAACGTAAAAACACTCGTAAGGGACTAAAAAAACAAAAACCCTTGTGGTGGACAAGCACAACGGGGCTCCTTTATCACAGAGGGTATTCCAGGGCAATGACATGGGGGTGGGTTCCAGCACAAAACAATCGCCTGCTCTGTGCAGCCATCGAGGGAGATAAATCAATGCCGGGACAGGGACGGACCCATGGGACAGCAGACTCCTCTTTGCCCTCCAGAATCATCCTTCCCTGGCTCGCTTCCCTCCCTTATCTGCTCAGCACTGGCCACCTGCTCGACAGTTCCTCTAGAGGTGACACCTCTGTGGGGTTTTTTTGTTGTATTAGCCTGGTTTTTTTTATCCCTCCGTTTATCGCCGTAAAAACGTTTGTCAGTCAAGAAAGCTAGCTGAGTGAAAATGTGGGTGGGAGAACTTGGTGGAGTGGAGAAGAAAGGGCAGGTGGGACCCCGCGGGTTTGAGCGCAGCTGGCCTCGGCTTACGCCTCAACAGAACGCCCGTGTGACAGACAAGCAGGTAGACGTGCCCAGGGCTTTGTGTCTGTGCTGCAGAGACTCCCACCTTCCTACTCTGTAACATCTGCACAGATGCCCTGCCCTTCAGCTGGGGAAAGTATCCCAAGAAATCCTGGCAACATGCTCTCTGGGGCCAACCGCGAGATTCCGCAGACACACGTGTGGCACAAGAGAAACCCCGTTAAAACGATAATGAGAGAGGAACTGCACTCCCGGGCCTCAAAAAAGCTTTGAAAGTGGCAACGGTCTAACCAATTTCCCGATGGTTGTGAATTCAGGAACCCGAAGAGCGCCTTCAGAAGTCTAGGACCCACATCAGACTCTGCTAAATTACTGGGGGGGGTTTTGTCCTTCCACCATCTGACAGCAATTCACTGGCTAATGTCACTGAATTCCCAGAACTGGACTTGAGTCAGGATCGGCAGTGAGAGTAATTGACCAGATTGCATGAGAGGGACTGGATTTCGTACCCGAACCGAGGCCAGCGCTGGACACCGACCAATCATGCCAGGCCACCTGTGATTCCCAATGCCGCCACTAATGAAGTCTGGTTTGCCTGCCGTCAGAGAAGCCGTCGGTCCAGAATGCACCAACTGTCGCGGCCCACTCAGAAATAATATCGGAAAACACTGGTGACATCTCAAGCTTTCCCCCTGGGAGGGGGTCTTGGTTTCTAATACAATGGCTTTGGCCACAGTGGTTTGAAAAGCACCCCCCCAGTTCCAGAGTAAACAAAGGCCAGCTCCACAGTAAAACACATCAGCCCAGCACGGAACCCCGGCCGGCCGACAGGAGCAGGCTAGGCGAGGTTTCGGGTGTTTCAGTGCAAGCTCATTACTGGCAGGCTCTGGGTGACCGGGAACCACAGATTCTTCATTGTGCCGACATAATCAAAAAGAAGCCTGATATTCAATTTTTAGGCCATGCTTTGGTTTATTTTTTTCATAAAGATCTCAAATATCTTGCACTGCTGCAAATGATTTTAAATGATTTGGTTGGTCTGCAAATGTTCTGACGAACAATGGCCGTCTTGCTATGTCTGTTCCAACTGTGCTGGTGGGCTTGCTCGGAGCTACGTCTATATGGGTCTTGGCTCGCTCCCAGCAGGGATTCCAGGCAGAATAACCAGGAACTGGTCCTGGAGCTGGTCCAAGACCAGCACTGAGAAGATATGTAGATATTTTAAACCCAGGAGTGCTGACTCTATTTTCACACCTCCACCATCAGCCTGCATTGTTGAAACCTTGGATCCATGGATTTCTGCGGTTTCCACCATATCCTGGTTTTTCCATCAGCTTGAAATAGCAGGAACAGGGATGCTGGGTGGGGAACCATTCACGGTACACCCTTGCAACTGCAGTGCATTAAAACCCCAGCAGCGTTGGTGTTTCCAAGAGACTCAAGGTGGCCATTCAGTGTGTGTGTACATCTACACAGTTTATTGACACAGTTACTCACAGCACCAGGGTTCAATGGGATAATAAGAATTTTTGTTTTCATTTTCTTACACGATAATAATAGTAACATTAGTGGTAGAATTATTAATAGTAAATAATAATAAACATTCACCATTAAACATGAAGGACTGGACAAAGTTCATGTGGCCTTTTAAGTGTGAGTTTCCTTTGAAGAGTCTAGTGCCAAGCCAACGCCTGCAGTTCTGGTCTCCAGCAGACTCTGGTGGTGTCGCGATAATGTGTTTGCAGGGGACCTGGCGGGAAGCAATCAGTGCATCCCTCTGAACGCAAATGACACAAGTTCAAAGCCAATCTGTTTGGCAGATTAAACACGGCTGTGCGGGATCATACGCTGCGACCGTGCGCCGATCAGGAAGCCTGTGCTCCTCGTGGCCGCCCGAGCTCCCCGGCCGCGACACTGCTCAGAGGCAAAGATTACACCGGCTTTAGACTCTACAGACGTCTCTTTTGTTTACGGAGTCTGTGATGTGTCACCACAGCCTGGCTTAAGCCGGGGTCCCTCGTCACCGTCCTGACAGCTGCCGCCCTCCCTCCCCACGGCCCGGCCCCCACCCTGCCGCTCCTCGTCTCCCTCCATCTGACATTGGGATAATGGTCCATTTCAAATGCAGCCCTGCCCCGGGAAAGTGGCACCAGGCTGGGCTTAATCACCCTCATTAATGGAAGCTTTTTTGAGAGGCCGGCTGGTGTGTTTGTGTGTGCTGAAGACAGCGACGGGTTTTACCAGCCTCCGGTGCAGTAAATATGTAAATTTGGGGCGTACGTACACTGCTCGCCTGGACTGTCCTCCGCCACTCCCCGGAGCAGGAGAGACCCCTGTCCCATCTCGGGATGGGGTCAGACGGCCATAGTGATGGCTAGGGGCAGTTTAAGGGGGGGATTGAAATTACATGAGGCATTTTCGGAACAAAGCAGCCCTTGGTTAATTCCCACCTGCTGTGAGCCACGGTCCACAGCGCTGACCGGATCCAAAGCACCAAACACTGACGGCAAACATACTCATATCTGGGTTTGCAGCGGGTGTTTTCTGCGTGTGAGATTTGCACCACGTCACCTGTTTTCTGCTCTCCCTGTTTCCGGGCTGACCCCCACCCCCCCACGCTCCTGACCCAACCAAGTTCCTCGAAAATCTGCAAATATGCAGGCTCAAATCTGCAGAGATCTTTAGGAGTCTATAGGAAGTGCTCATTGAGTGCTCATCAACTTGAGTTGTCTGTTGTCAAATTAAGCTGAAAAACAGTTGCCAAATCCCATGATCAAATCTCAAACATGATTACTGTAATGACACTTCATCCTCTGCTTCATCGCTGACTTGAGCAAGATAAAATCAGTTATTTCGCTTGTTTTCTCTGATGTGGTCTCTGTTGCTTCCAGGCTGGGATTGCTTGTGGACCGGTTCACAGAATTTGTGAGATTGAAGCTACAGGGTGTTCTGAAAGCCATGTTTTGGCCTGAGAGCCATGACTAAAAAACTGAAGTCACCTTTATTTCATGACAATACCAAAAGAGTTTCATTTGTGAATGGTCTTTATTGATGATACCCCTGAATAAAAATAAATGTATTGAAAAGACATTGAAATAGAAACTGAAAACAGACCCCCTTCTCTTAAAGTTATCAAACAGCACAGTATCACCTTTCTTTTAACTTCACCTTTGGAAGTCAAGCAAACTGCAGGGAATATTCCAAATGGCCGAGGATATTACTGCCTTCGGTAATTTTGATGGATTGTAAACAAGATGTTCAACCTTTAAATCTTTATCGTTTTTTGGTGAGCAGGTGACAATTTGTACTGTCCCTTATAAACAGACAATTCAGAAAATCGGCGGGTGTTCACAGTGGGCAGCGCTCTGCTCAGCAGCAAAATAGATCAAACTAATGGGACTATTACCATATTAATATTGTAATAAAAACGTAATACACAGCCCCGTTGTAGTTGTAAGTTTTCATAATCTATACAGATGCCACATTTATATAAAACACATTTAAATAAAATGAATGCAATCATCAACGGCAGTTAGGATGGAATTTTTTCATACAGTATGTTTAACGATGCATCCTTAATATTGCTAGCGAAACTGAAACCAAACGGATAGGTGGGGTCATGGTTGAGGAGCCAGACTTGGAAAACGGCCGGTCGTCGTTCCCAGAAGGCCTTCAGTAAATGCCTGCCACTTGCCACAATGGAAAGCGGGTGATCGTAAATCGTACAAAGTCACCCTTGCTAATGAATAAAAAAAACAATCATAACAATTACGTTATTGTTGTTTTTTTTTCAGCTTGTGCAAGCCTGGTGTTTAAGCCTAAACCTGATGCTTGAAAGGTGCCTATTACATGTATTTATATAGTATAATAACCTGCAATTATGCACAGATATTTTTCATGCCATTTTGAAACCGAGAGATGTTCAGATGTGAACAATGCAGAAGTGTGGCTGAGATCCTCTGACCCATCAGCCAATCACCCCACTGCAGGCGACGCAGTGCGTTCGCTACAGATGACACGTGGGACAGAATGGGTTATTAACAGAACATGGCAATGCCTATTCGTGTGGTCAGCCAGTATCGAGAGAACAAAGGAATCAGTGGAGATCTGTGTCAATGCTTTGAGCGACAAATAAAAAAACTGAATTTACCACTCATGGGTACGCCGATGGGCCTCCTGTCTCTCTCTCAGATGTATTTCCTTGGACTATATTGGCCTTTGATGAAACAGAGCCCTGTTCTTGCCCTTCTGACCTAACAGGAAGCTGGCGTGTGAGCAACGAGACAAGCTTGCTGCGAAGGCCGCCATGGGTGGAGCCAGACTGATGGACAGGTCGACCTTTCAGCTAATGGACCCTTGTTAAACAGCCTCCCTGGTTTGTGCCAGGGCCGGCAGGTGCCGTCGGTGATTGGTAGCGCGCCTTAACCCCTAGCTGTACGGCTGTGTTCCCGGAGAGATGCAGCGGTGGTGACATTTCAGAGTCCAAAACACAGCAAAATTGTTAAATGTCATGGGGAAGGTTTGCTTTAACCAGGTAAATTACTGTCAGGTGAAAGAAAACCTTATGTTTGTTCTTGGAGCTGAATGTGATCTGGATGCGATTTCGCAATTGTCTTTTTCTTAGTTTGATGTAGATTGTCAATTCATATTCAACAGAGTATGGAAAAAATGCAACTTTGATACAACCTCGGTTAAATCTCTTACAGTCCCCGTGTTCTGTTGATTTTTGTCATAACCTTACACTACTGTAACGTGTAAATGTTTTGTTTTGGTTTTTCAGTTTTCTGAACGCCGCTCGCTGCCTTCAGTCAGCGTCTCGGGATCCTTTGATGAGTTCTGGCAGATATTTCCATCTCTCGAGTAAATATTCAGATAGCTACTACGCCGCTCATTTCAGTCCAAAGCGATGCAGATCAGTCCTAGGGTCACCTCTCGGTGATTCAGAACCATTCCCACTGACGCTAACGAGCCAGCGGGAGAACGGGGAAGCGGAGTTTCGCATTTCAGAAACTCTCTCAGTTTTCCCCAGTCACTCCGCGCTGAGCCAGCGCCCGCGGCGCCTTGACCCCTCCGTTATAACGCAGCGCCGCAATGACCCCGCAGCTGTTGCCAGGGAAGCGAAGGCAGCAGCCCTGCGTTTGCCTTTCCAGCCCGCGGGCAGCGTGCCACGACCGCGCTCTCTCTGGCGGTGGAAGTCGTCTGTTTGGACGCGGCCCCCCTCCTCTTCATTCGAGTGGACAGCAACAATGTGAGCTGACTTTTACGTAAAATGACTTTCTGCTGTCTCTGTCTTTATAAACGATTGGATAATATCGGGTTTCTGCGGGCATCAGAGTAGGATTTCTGCTTTAGTGTGTATGTTTTGTAGAGATGAGACTTCTGGGTCATTTTTCCATGGCACTTGCATCATTTTCTGTCTTAGCATTTCAGGGATTTTATTGCAACGTTGCTGGAACGCTGTTAAAACATTACGTTGAACCTCATCTCGGAGAACCTGTTTCTCTACTTGCGGACCCTGGTTTTTAAATCAACGCCAGGAATCATTTGAAAAATTTTAGATTGATGAATAAAAAGCCACAAGACATGCCATTCCAAACATGATGCTTATTTTACAGAAGTGCAGGAGGAGAGGATTTTTACAGTGCAGGAGGAGAGGATTTACTTGTCTTTGCTTGGTATCTTGGGCCCCAAGGCTCTAATTTTACATTTCTGACTGACTGGTCACTTAGCAGCTGACGTTCCTGTCGCATCTGTGGCTGTTCTGCAGGGACTAAGGCAGGGGTGCCGTGGCCTCTGCTTTACTGACAGGCTGTCAGTGCCCCAGTCTTGCTCTCTGTCCTATTGTTCTACCATAGGCGATGTAAGATGCCACGTCACACCCAGGCAGGGGGAGGTCGCGCTGCCAGCGGGCATCAACTGCAGTCAGGATGCCAGCGCACACACCTGCCAGCCCGAGGCAAAGGAGTAACAGACCAATGAGAGCCAAGTGTGGAGGTGTGCACACGGACGTGTAATGAGTGTAAATGCTCCTTGTGCAAATGGCTGGCTCTGGAATGAATGTGATCCCCATTCCCTGAAGATCGATCACCTGCTGTTGTCTTCAGGTTTTCAGTGGGGCTGGTGTCCCTGTGTGTGCATGGTGGGTGGCACAAGTGAGAGACACCTTGTTTTCCATAGCATGCCTTCATTTTTTATTCTTCAGAAAAACGCTTAATATTAAATAAAGAGGTCTATAAACCATCATTTTCAGGTATTTCTGAGTATCCAGTACAGCAAGAAACAATGGCAACATAAATATTCACTTTCTCACTCGAGTGATACAGTTAGTAAAAGTGCTCAACTGAGCTCAGACTGAGCAAGAGCATTCCAATTCTGGTTCAAATCTGGATTATGTGATACGTCGACTGTGACGGGGAGTCCCGAGTGAAGGCTTACAATTGGCTAACACTGCCCAGGGTATGGTGGGCCTGGGACGCCGTTGGCTACCGCGATCTCTGTTGATTTTCGGGCATCTGTATGCTAGCAGTGCTGTCCTCCAGTCGGTGCAGAACATCCTGTGCAGTGGCCTGCAGTCTGTTATATGCTACCAATTGGGTAACCGTGTCTGGTAGCTGACATTCATGCCAGTAGCTGGGACTAAATACATAATTGCCAAATCCAAATTGGGGAGATAATTGTACAGAAGAGGCATTCAATAGCTGCTACTTGCCCAAAGGTGATTGCTTGTCTATATTACAATGAGTTCCTTAAGGAATTACACAACAGCTGTACAAATGGTTCCTAATTAACTCATTCCTTGTGATCAAAAGGTGAAACAGTGGGGGGAAAAAGTATTACTTAATTAATTAATGTCATGGCAGTCCCCAGCAGTGAGCTCTGTTGTGCGATGGAGCTTCCTACCAGGGTCTGAGGGAGGCTTTGGCTTATATGTGGAGACAAGAGGAGGTGCACTCCAGCCAAGGGACCTGCAAACATACAGTGGCATCTCACATCAATGAGGCTCAACTCTAGGATTTTAACCCAAAGCACTGGATATGCACATCCTAAAATACATGCAAACACACACACATACGAAAACACACGCACATCCATGCACAAACAATCACACGCACACAGGCACATCCTCACATACGTGCAACTCACGCACACGCACACACACACACACACACACACACACACACTCACCTGCACACGCACACATGTGCACACACACACAGACCACACTAATGAGAGGAAGACACCAGATGAGTGTCATGTCTCACTGTCTAACAGGGACGTGTCAGTGGTACATTTATCAAAAATATAACCACAGAAATGAGTATTCTCCCAGGACGACATCACAGGACTGAGCGGTCTGAGAGCACAGTGGGGAGATTCACAACATTAAAGGCATCGCCCCCCTGGGCAGCAAAATCTGTTATATAAATATGTGGTGTGGAAATTTTGATGAATTGGTGGGTTTTGCTAACCTGTCACCGAAGCCATGGAAAGTTCTGCAGGCCCCGCTGTCTGGCTTTGGGTGCCCCGCCAGAGCAGCATACTGCGGTTCTCATTGTGCGCGGGGTCTTCCATCCGCTTCTCCAGCGGTCGGACGCAACGCGTTCGCCCTGTTTCTTAACTTCGTGGGATAACGCCGCCCATCGTGAGCCCGTCCAGTTTGGGATTAAACTCACCAAGGGTCGCAGGAGATTAAACTCTAGTTTTCTAGTTATCCTCGTTTCATGGGGAGAAGCACCATCCGTTCGGCTGGAATGTCCGGGCAACGACGAAGAGGACTGACCGCGATCTCAGACGGGACTCTGAACTCTGACTCCACAGCCAAAGTGCCAGACAATGCCGTCTCAGAAGGAGACGAAAAAACACCAGTGGTGGACAGCCAATTAAACTGTCCTTATTGCATCCTTAACTGACTCTCCAGTAGGGAAAGGTACCCCTGGTCCATCACCCACTTTTTCTCAAGGCTCATGTAGGTATTCTGCTTGCACTCGGAGCTGCAAGTGACTTCCTTTCCAGCCCACCACAGCTCGGAGAAAATTGCATACATTTGCATACATTGAGCCAGTCTGGGTTCCTGGCATGCTCAACCCGTCCTTAGAGAGGCGGACGGTTGGTCTAGTACTTCAGGCTATGTTGACACGCTGTCTTACAGTCCTGCTACTCCCCCAAAACTCATGCTTATCATGGGATTTGAGTCCAGCTAATCGCTCTCTGCTAAATGGACATTCAGTTGGAATGCACATTAAGAATGAATACAAAGAGAATACAAAATAATTACTACTTGGCAATGAACCATGCACCGCTCTGATATTCTTTGCCTAAAAGGGACCTGTAGCCCTTGTAGTTGCGACGGGGTTGCAGGTAGAGGTGGTACAAGTGAGCGCCGAGGAACGTGTCGTGCGTGGCAATGAGCAGGCTCGACAGTGATGGATTCCTGGGTCGAGGCCCATCACTCTCTCCCTGGAGCTGTAGGGCACTGTCATCCCACTGGCCCTACAGAAGCCGTGCCATTCAAACGCAGCCGAGAGAAGTGCGGTGACCAGGCGGGGGCAGCACATCTGACTACTTCGGGGGAATACACAGGTAGGAGGCCACAACTTCAGGGTGCGACTGATGCATCTACAATAAATACAATGAACCGGCCTAGGACAGAGTTCAGCACCAGGGTTAGGTTTGAGAGAAGCTCTCAAAGGGTGAGAGGACCACAGCCCTCCACGGCGCAGCTGATGATGTTGGCTTTGAAACGGGTTCAAGAACGTTCACCAAAGTGAAGCCGCTGGAGGGTGGGTGTGTGTGTGTGTGTGTGTGTGTGTGTGTGTGTCTGTCTGTGTATGTGTATGTGTCTGTGTGTGTGGTGTTTGTCTGTGTGTGTGGTGTGTGTGTGTGTGTGTGTGTGTGTGTGTGTGTGTGTGTGTGTGTGTGTGTGTGTGTGTGTCTGTGTGTGTGGTGTGCCTGTTATAGCTTTGGAATGATTTTATTGCTGGATTAAGTGTTGAAAATCAGCAAAAAAAATCCTCTCATACAAATTTACATGAAAGGGAAATACTTTAAAAATGCCAGTCATGTTTATGTACTACATATTTATTATATGCTTCCTATTTTCTGCTCCAAAGAAAGATAAAATGTAGTCTTTATAAAGAACAGAATACAGCTTTATTCACACAATTCTCTTGCATGAGCGGTCAACTACACCAAGCCAAAACCAAAAAATGTTTTGGTATATTCCACAAACCAATATACAATTTAATGCATCCATAATTCAGAATAAAGAACCTAAAAAAAAAAAATCGAAGGCCTTCCTATTGCCTCACGAGAGACATCACAGTTCCCAAAGTGGTGGTCCAGAAGTGCATTTACTTTCTCGCACACACACACCTACCAGTGATCAACTCGGACCCATTCCTCTCAAAGCCTTCAGTGTATGACAGGAGCACATCGTATCGAAGGTTTCAACATCAATTCCGTCGCTGTTCTGACCCACTTCCTGCCTGCGCCCAAAATCACTCACGTCCTTTTCTGAGTAATTTTCACTCCACAGTCTCAGCCAATCATTTCATCCACGCACAAGCACGCCCACGCACGTATCCAATCTAAATATTTGCCACAGAGTGGCTTTTATTGTACTTTTTTCAAGAGCCTCCTACGAATGAAACAAAGAAGTAATAATGAGACATTTGGAGGTTTAGTGGCTGGTTGGTGCCCCAGGAGAGAGGCCATGCATGTTTTAACTGATGCGATTTTAGCTATTTGGTGGTGTCTTCTCTTTTTTTTTTGTCCAAACAGCAACATTAATTCTTATTTATATGGCATCCGCGCGGCGGCTCACTCCAGCTGTGTAACTGGAAACGGCTTCGTTCGGTTACACGTTAAATGCCCTTTTTTACTGCTTAATCACCGGACAATAAACTAGCTTATTTCCGCCACTCGTCGCGTTGAAGCTTGCGCTTTCCACCACGTCCGCTGAGCCGTGCCTTGCAGTGCGGCGGGGGAAGTGTTTTTTTCCCCCTCACTTTGCTTTCTGTTCCCGACCCCCCCAGCGGTGTCGCAACAAATAGAATGTAATGTTCTTTTGAGCCCAACATTACTTCCATTCGTGGTTATTTATTTCAAACACAGTGAAATTTCACCACCGAGAAGCGGCCATAAATCCAGGTTTGGCGATGGGTCTCCTGTGAAGCCTTTAACTGTCTGGCACAGTGAAGGTTTCCATTAACTTAAAAGGTCTCCCCACATCACAATGTGGCAAACACACTTAATCATAAGAAAAGCTAAGAATGCATTTAAAGGCCACAATCGATTCCCCAAACGACAGGACGGCTTTGTCTGTGTGGTTTTGATGAACAGCAAATTGGTGGCTGAAAGTGGAAAAGAGGCAGGCCTGTTTTTGTAGCTATTAATCCGAGGCCGCTGTAAGGGAAAGAATAAAGATTCCAACAGCTTCACTTACAGCTTTTATTAAGTCCAGCCTACTGCACGCTATGTGCAAGTTTGTCAAGTTTCCCTTGAATGGAACATTCCATTTAAGAATGCCATCGACATTCCGACACCAGGGTTTGTTAATGCAGCTCCCCTGTGGTCTACCATTGGTCAAGTGTGGTTGTTGGGAACCTTTACAGGAATCCTGAAAGACAGCCAATCAAGCACATCAGTGGCTGCTCTTTTTCTAAGATTCCACAGTAAGACTTGTCCTTAATTTTGGCTAATATTTAAGAAAGTGTTACTATTTTTGTCTTACACCACATCAAGTTATATGTCACTTCAACAAATAAAAGGTCTTGTTTTACGGCCAGACAGGTTTTTGTCCCAGACATGGTCTATACATACATATGGTGTTTGTGAACATGGTAAGCTCTTACTATCAAAAACGATCAAAAGAGGACGTTTACAGTCATTCGAAGTGGGTGTAAGCAAGGTCAAAGTTCCAGAAAACAAAGTGTTTTGAAATTTATCGTGTAACAGCTCCCCAGATGTCCAGCAAACGCAGTGACGTTTCCTGTTCTTTTTCTTGCACGACCCCAACCCAACCGAGAGCACCAGTCTCAGTTAATATAACACGTCTCCTGAATCCTCCAGCCGCGCAGCTGAGAAGGCATTAGCGGCTCGCCTCATCTTCCCTCTGTGACGGTTCCCAGTTCAACAATCCCCTCCTCGCCACCTCCTTATTGTTTCAGCGCTCTTCATTTAACGGGATTTAAAGCCCGAGACGAGTGGAGTGAGATGAAATTGATACTCAAGCAGTGATGATAAAAATAAAAATCTTTCGCATGCATCACCCAGACTTTATATCCTTTTACACTGCCATTGCTCCTTTTTACTGCTTTTTTAAAAGCTTCAGTTTAAATGAGTTGGAACCACGAAAGGGATCTGAGTTTTTTATGTGTAAAGTGCATATATGAAGTCATATCAAGAAACAAAGGTAAAAAAAGTTGTTTTTCACGAGTGTCTATACTTAATGGAGCTTTAAGGATTCATATTGATGGGATGTTACTCATGGTGACGATGATAATGATTATCTATGACCTTTTATAATTCATGTTTATTAAAACATCTGCTACAACAAATAAAATCTATGGTGATATATCACAGTTAATTTTGAAAATTTAATTCTGCAGAGACAAATTTCCAGATACTGGTAGAGTATTTATTGATCTGAGAGTTTCTTGAACCAGGAGTCCAAAAAAGGATAATTCCTGCTTGACTGGACGAAGCGGTTGACCCCCATTTGGACGATGTTGACGCCCATTACAGAGGTAGAGGTGAGGTTGAAGTGGAACGCAACAACAGAGCTGAAGGAGGTTGATCTGTGGACTTTTTATGCTAAGACTGAAAAAAAAAAGGAGCCTTGGTTTAGGTAACCAGATATGAATCATCTGAAAATTATTATTTTTAAAATTGTATTTAAAAATAGTATAGAACATTGGAGGGGGGGGGGGGGGGGTAATGGGTTATTTGATAGATAAAACAGAACAGCAAATTGCCGATCCTAAATTATGATGGTAAAGTGAAATATGTTGGACATGTGAAAATTGCATTCTTTCCCCAGAAGGACTCTCCATCTCCACGTCGCACTGAAAAGCCCACCGTTTGAACCCAGAAGAACGTCTCGCGGGTCATCCACAAATCTCCTTCCTCTGCACGCGCTCAGCCGGTTGGATCCCCGCTTGCCAAAAAGGAAAATGGCCTCTGTGATCTGCTCGCTCTCTGGGAAGTAAATTTACAGAGACCAAGTTAATTAAATCCTGCAGAGATAGAAGTTAGGGGTTGCCTTAAATTTTGGTCTTCTGTTTACGACATGACATAACTTTGAGCTACAGCCTGTCATTCCAGTTTTGCGGAAACCACACTTGGGATGAGTCGCACCATTACTCATTAATTACAACCTTAGAAAACGTTAATTATAGCCTGTTACGGTGGGGACGTAACTTATTTAACACACGATTCAACTCTCCACATGGTGTGGGATTTTTTTTCTCATGCGATTGCTTGTGTCCAAATTAATTTACCCGACTTACTGAAAGGAACATAGAAGAAGGAAAGAAGCCTATGTCCAGAAAATGTTCCAGTTAGACAATGTAATTGTAAAATAGATCAATATTTTTTTAGATAGACTTTGCTAATGCTCCAAAACAAAATGAAGTTAAAAAACTCGCTGTGAATTCTGCAATGACATTTTAAGTAATTTGGGCACGCTGACAAAGAATTATTGAGTGAAAAATCCAATTTACAGATCCATACCTCGAAGGCATTTAGGTGTTTTTTAAATTACTTTAATTAAGAAAAAGATTGAGTAAAAAAATAACATTTCTGGGGGGAAACTGAGTTGACAGGCTGGGAATTTGGAGAGGGGAATATTTCGATAATGGGGTCAAATGTTTTGACGAATGAGCCTTTCCCTGTGAACTTGCTGTAGATTTGCTGCAGCGTTGAGAGACGTGGGAAATTAAACTGCCCGTAATATGAGGTCTTCACTGAGGGTCATTTGAAAGAAGAACTGAAACCAGTATAGCCTCGGGATTAGCAAGGTTTACTGGGGGCCAGTTTAACCTTCAATAACTGTGTCATTTTGAGCCGGCAAAAACTACATTCAAAGAAAAGATTTGTGT
Organism: Hiodon alosoides; assembly: GCA_025775065.1. NCBI lineage: Eukaryota > Metazoa > Chordata > Actinopteri > Hiodontiformes > Hiodontidae > Hiodon > Hiodon alosoides. The sequence continues at coordinate 467 of JAOYSI010051159.1, read as the reverse complement.
ATTTAGTATTTTTTTGCTGAGAAAGCTAGCAAAATAGTGGACTAAGAAGAGTTAGCTGTCTATTTTTTGGCGAAATCATAATTATCTGAAAGTAATGGATAAATTAACAGACTACAGAATAGACACAGTACATTAGCATGTGAAGCATTTCCTTCTGTTCTTTAAGCAAACTTAATTTAGGTAAGCCAAATCTTATCAGCTCCCAGTTTTGTGTGTGTGCGTGTGTGTGTGTGTTTGTCTGTGTGTGTGTGTGTGTGTCTGTGCACGCGCGTGTGTGTGTGTGTCTGTGTGTGTGTGTGTGTGTGTGTGTGTGTCTATGCGTGTGAGTGTGTGTGTGTGCGTGTGAGTGTGTGTGTGTGTTTGTGTGTGTGTGTGTGTGTGTGTGTGTATGCGTGTGTGTGTGTGTGTGCGTGTGTGTGTGTGTGTGTGTGTGTGTGTGTGTGTGTGTGTGTGTATATTTGTGACAT
>JAOYSI010051138.1:9340-25816 GCA_025775065.1 Hiodon alosoides | reverse complement strand
CCCCCCCCCCCCCCCCCCCCCCCCCCCCCCCCCCCCCCCGCCCCCCCCCCCGCGCGCCGCCCGCGCCCCCCCCCCCCCCCCCCCCCCCCCCCCAGTGCTGATTGGTGTGGAGCGGCTGTGTTTCGGTGTGTTTTACCCAGTTTAAAAAATCTCTGAAAAAATTAAGGTGGAGCAGTGGTTTATGCTTATAATTTTACATTCTCTTTTGATTGAGTATGTTGATTCACTTTATTCAATGGGTAGTCAATGTCACTAAACAATCCTACGTGTGCCGAAACTGTGTGGTCCACATGTCTTCTGCGTCATTACAAACTAAATACCTATTAGGCCATTTCAGTTCCTTATTGAATCTCAGTGCTGATTGAAAATAGGACAGCCTTTCATGGCTCAGGCTTTCAATTATGCAAGACATAGTATTCAGCTGACATTATCTCAAATATGTTAAGAGATTAGATATTGTAGTCACTGTTTCCTAGTGTCTTAGATCTACAGTACTGTGAAAAGGTGTCTGCTATTAGCCCTTATCTGGTTTTCTGTATTTTTGACAATGAATGTTATCGGATCTTCAGCTAAAACCTAATACTTTTAAACAGGCACCCTGGGTTAACAAATAACACTTTATTTTGAGTCTTTAATAAATTAATGAAATAACTAAATTATGAGAACATTTCAGGTCCTCAACACAACATCTCAAACAGGCTTTAGGTCTGGACTTTGACCAGGAAAATCCAAAACTTAAAATTCCTTATTCTTCAACCATTATTACGTCAACCATGACACTACCACCACCACCATGACACTACCAACACAATGGCGCTACCACCATGCTTGACCGTTGGTTCTCACTGTCCCCCGTAATGTACTAACATGGAGAACAAGGCAAAATTCCCAGGTTTATGGCAGCAGCATGGGCGTTAGACGGCGAGCTGGGAACTGGGAGCTGGGAATTTTAGCTGGGAACAAGCTGGGATTGTTTTTTATTTGTTATGCTCATATAAAGGAAAGGTATTAAAAACAGTAGTAGTTCTGTGTTCCAGAGTCACCGTCCTCAAAGCGGTATACAAATTTATTGTATACACGTGCTGTTACACAGGTTGATAAACACAGCTCATTCCCGTTACATATCTCTATTGTACTGTGAGTAAATGTGTCTTTTATCTGAGGCATTTCACATGGACGATTTTAAACATAAATGGACACAGCTGGTAAGATGATATTTAAGTGCACTCCATGCCAAGAAAGATGTGTCTTAGGGGAACTTTACTTCATAAATACCATGATAACTTTTACATGGACTGCTGAGTTTAACCCAGAAGGCCTGTAAAACTTAACAATTTGCTTTAGGCATGGTATGTACACAGCTACTCATATGTATATGACTATGGAGCAGTTTTTGTGCAGGTCTAGTGTGTAGATTTGCACTTTCCTGATTAATGTAACAAATCCCTGTAACATTGGCACGTTGTTCAGGAAGTATAGTGCTTAGCAAACTATAACAAATGAGAATTTACCCCCCGGTGTTCCACCGTTTCACATTAAGACCTACTCTTCTCTGCAAAAGTTATGAGGTCAATATAAACATTCCTTTGGGATAGCCTCGGCATTGGAACTGAAATAAATATTTGGAATTACTTTTCTCAGTATGATTCCACTTTCGATAAAGGTCTAGTCCAAACCTTTAAAAGCGAATAAACATTATTAAGTGGGTAAATTAATAATATTATCTGTCCTGGAATAAGACTTTATGGGATCTGAAAATCTTGCGCAGTAATCTGTTACTGTTAGCTTAACTGAAGTTTCAGAAATTTCATCAGCTTTCATTCAGTTGATGAATACAATTGACTCAGACTGAGTTTTAAGTAAAAACTTAAAACTATTAAACAAAAAGCTGACAGTCAGTCTAGAAAACTTGTTACAGACTGGCTATAACTATACATTAGATTTGATTGATTATGTAACTGTTTGACTGCAGTGTGAAATTTCAAATTCAATAAAAATGTGAAGGAAGCTAGCTGGCATATTTAGCATATTTTATGACCTACTTTATAACATGCCGCAGTATACATGGCTGATGATGATGAAGATGGTGAGGATGATGATGATGATGATGATGATGATGATGATGATGTTGATCTCTTAATTTTAACCGGGAAACCACCTTTAATCTGAACCTCAACCCAGATCCAGAGAATGTTGTAAACACGCCAACACCCCTCCTACCAAATAATAATATAAATGTCCACCTGACCACAATGAGACTTTAACTGAATTTTTCCTGTCGTAGTAGGGTGAAGTAACATGCTGATATTATACTTTTATCATACGGGGTGGTTATGACCTTTTATTCTTTATACTGACATGGTGCTTTTTCTCTGAGGAAGTTTCAGCCCATTCAAGGGAAGCTCACATGAACACAATACGGCCATTGCTATTTGTCAAAAGTTTTTGTTTTCATGTTTTCAGGTTAACACATGTGGACCATAAAGCCCGCTGAAGATACCTCAGGCCCGTTACGGCCCATTGAAAACCCAAAGCACTGACTTTTAAACAAGGCTTCCATACGCTCTTTATGAGGGGCATTTGGATGTCAACGGATAGCATATAAAAAAGCAAAGGACCTGTGGAACCTGGGGAAACGGTGCACAGCTGGAACTCCGACTCAACTGATAGTGGAAAGTGTGAACGTCACTTAAGGATCGGGAATTGGGTTCTGATGTAGGTCTCAGAGGTCACCGGTGGGAAACCTAGAGGAAAACAACAGGGTACCTTTTACCTCGGGTACCGGCTTAAATCCGATCTCTGAAGGTCCGTAAGAACAAACGACGGCCAGGGATGGCTGAAGCTGAACAGGGAATACATCTTCTCCCAGAGCAGTCTGTGCACCAAACAGTCACCCTATCAGCAAATATTCATGTCATAATATAAGATAAATATTATTTCATTACTTAATAGGCATTGTGCAATGATCATAGAAAAACAAAACAAACATTAGGTATGAATTATGATTTGGTTAGCATGTCTAGTGTCTAACAGCAAATCAATTCTTGTGGTTATTATACCAACATAGCACTCTCTCTCTCTGGTCGTGACCTTATTAAGAGCCATTGTGTTTGGCTGTTAGGAGGAGTTCTCTGAGTTTTATTTTGGATACAGCTCTGACCCATTCTCACGCCATTTCACATCCCATTTCATGCGTTGAAAAGAAAATATAATAATATAATAATATATAACAATAGAAAATATAATATTCCCGAGAAAAAAACAATACTCTCGAATTGAGGTTGTCGGTGATGGTGGTCTGAGCCAGGATTGTTGGAAAAGGCCCCTCTGTTTTGCTCTTTCCACGCACACACACTTGCTTTGACTTTGCAGGGACTCGGACACACAAACATTCACGAAGTATGTCCTTTAACCAGACACTTCACTAACAGGACGAAGTCTTGGCCCCCTTCCCTGGGATCGCTTCTGTAAACATGCAGGCTGCATTTGCTCGGCCCGCCGTGGTGTGCACAGGTGACCTTAAAAAAACCTTTATCTAACTTTATCTTTATTGTGTCATTAAAACATATTCCTCCCTGCTGTTGAAATACTTTTTTTTTTTTTTTAAAGCTGGTCGAATTCCACCTTGCTATAATTGAATGCGTTTCGTGCTTCGGCGTTTAAATGGACTAGATTACAAAAATTTGTTTCCATTGGTCATTCTTTTCAATTAAATCATTTTTGTGTATGTGTCATTAAAATACATACTTAATGTCAAAATTCTGTATCTCCAAAAAATTAAAAAATACCTCCATCTACAGGTCATTTTGGTCATTGCAAGCAGCACAACATATATTATGTTTTTTTCCTGTTTTTGTTTGCAGAACATGCCAGGATGCCACAATGAACTTGAACAGCACAGACCCCAGCCTGTATCTAACCAACAACTCTCCCGGAATGAGAGTCTATCAGGGCACAGACATTATTCACGGAAAGCTCTGGCCTGAACATAACGATTCCTTTCTCAGCGACTACCCAGACAACCTGACCCACCCCTACAATGTTACCCTCACACCTGCTGTGGCATATGACCCCTTTGGAGGTCACAACATCTGGCAAGTGGTTCTGATTGTCTTCTTCACCGGGCTATTGTCCCTGGTTACCATTATTGGTAACATCCTTGTGCTGGTGTCGTTCAAGGTGAACAAGCAGCTTAAGACGGTGAACAACTATTTTTTGCTCAGTCTGGCTTTTGCAGATCTCATCATCGGTGTCTGCTCAATGAATCTGTATACAACCTATATTATAATGGACCAATGGGCACTGGGCAACTGGGCCTGTGACTTCTGGCTAGCCATTGACTATGTTGCTAGTAATGCCTCTGTCATGAATCTGTTGGTAATTAGCTTCGATAGATACTTCTCAATCACCAGGCCGCTTACGTACAGGGCAAAAAGGACGACCAAAAGAGCGGGCATAATGATTGGACTGGCGTGGTCCGTTTCCTTTGTGCTCTGGGCCCCTGCCATTTTGTTCTGGCAGTTCTTCGTTGGAGCTCGCACCGTGCCGCCCGATAAGTGCTACATTCAGTTCCTCTCGGAGCCCGTCATCACTTTCGGTACAGCGATAGCCGCCTTCTACCTGCCCGTCACCATCATGTCTGTGCTCTACTGGAGGATCTACAAGGAGACACAGAAGCGCACCAGGGAGCTTGCAGGGTTACGGGCCCTGGGCAGTGAAGCAGAGGCGGCACGCTTCGTACACCAAGCGGGGAGCTCCCGGAGCTGCAGCAGCTACGAGACCAACCAGCCCGGCCCGAGGAGGTCGGGCCAGGGGAGAGCGGCCCGCTTCTGGCCGGCGGTCAGGTGCTGGAAACGCCACAGCCGAGGAGAGCAAGACCACAGCAGCAGCAGCGACGGTTGGAACAACAACGGCGTGGGTCTCTCCGCGGAGCGCTCGGGCTCATCCGACGAAGAGGAGGGGCCGGAAAGCCACGCGATCTTCTCCATCGTGCTCGGTCTGCCGGGGATGAAGGCCGCTGTCAGCTCTCAGCTCAGGTCGGCTGAGGACCTGGGCGTGTCCGGGAAGCACCCCTTCAGAGCCGGAGGGGACAGCAGGGACCAGACGTCAACCAAGAGCGGGAGCGAGACGGAGGACAGCAGCTACCACCAACACTTCTCCAAGATGCCCGTCCAGTCCGTGCCTGCCATCGAGACACCGGAAACGGATGATTTCGTCACCGCGACCACAAGGTCTCCTTCAGTGCCCATATCCCTCAAGAGTGCTGCCCTGGCCAAACGGTTTGCCACGAAGGCAAGGACGCAGATAACCAAGCGCAAAAGGATGTCCCTCATCAAAGAGAAGAAGGCGGCACAAACCCTGAGCGCCATCCTCTTCGCCTTCATCATCACCTGGACACCGTACAACATCATGGTGCTGGTCAACACCTTCTGCAACGACTGCATTCCTGAGGCGCTGTGGGCTCTGGGCTACTGGCTCTGCTACGTCAACAGCACCGTCAACCCCATGTGCTACGCCCTCTGCAACAAAACCTTCCGGACCACTTTTAAAATGATCCTGCTGTGTCAGTGGGATAACGGGAGGCGGCGCAAACAGCAGCTTCAGCAGAGACCATCGGTCGTCTTCCATAGGAGGGTACCGGGGGACTCCTCGTAGAGGACCTTTTTTGGCGCATTCTGTAAACCCATTTTGATTGGTTGTCATTGTTTCCGGGGAGGGACTTTCTCTAATGGAACGCTATCAGTGATATATTTTTACAAGACATTAGGGCTTGAAATGCAGAAGTGCCATTGACTCTTAAGGGGTTCCCTTTTTAAAATAATCTGTTTTATTTTAATTTATTTTGAAGTAAGAACTATAGTAGGTAAATAACAGGAACATAAAGCAATAACAACGCATAACGCTTCTTTAAATTAAATTTTAGGTTTAAAAAGGTTGAATTTCTGACCCCTTTAGATAAGTCAATACTTTGAAATGAGTGTTTCAGAGAATTACTATATTTGACCTTTCAAGTTTGCAAATACCTTTTTGAACTTTTAATAATTTCTCTAATTTATTGTCCAATCTCTGAATATTTTCTCCAGTGGGTGCGGATGTTATTAATTATATTAGTCTATATAAACAAAATGTTTTTTTTTTTTTAAACTACAGGAAGACAACGCTATTCACAGGGTCGCTATTTGCATTTTTAAGTATTTGTATTTCATTGTGCCAACTGGCCAAACGCATGATACCTTTGCATTTCGCTCCAGTGAAATTGCAGGAAGTAAATTGTGATACTGTAATGATGTCTTTGTGCATTACTGTTTTGGCTCCCTCTGTTGAAACCTTTTGGTAAATGCAGGACAAAGGTTGGTTCAGAACCAACTACCAGAAACATAACAGGATAAATGTCGGTTCATTGTAAACAGTAACAGAACGACCGATGCTTCAGTAGACCTGTTAATACGCATGTTATGATACAATTAACAGGCAAATTTTCCAATGAAATATATTGCATTTTGACTGTAAAGAGCAGGGAATATAATGATAGTTTGCATTATATTGGACATTACTTTCTCTAGCCTGAATTTACTCCCAACATTTAATTGAAATTTAATTGAAAACCTCGTCACTATGACCACCATGAAATGTAAGACCAGTGATGTTCAGGGTTGGGTGGGAAAATGTATTTAGTGCCTGGATATTGATTACATTGTGAACCAACGTTTTCAGTACCATTACTCCCATTGAGTAATGTATTCAGATTAAATTAAAGAGATTACTCTTTTTTAATTCTCTCAGAATATTCCCTTGTTCATCAAACACTTTTTTTAACGATTTACCCCCCAGTCATTGAGATGCTCAAAGTAATAAAGGGATTTATTTTGTTTTGATGGCATGATTGTCATTACTTTTGAACCAATACTGTTTCTTACAACAGCTTCGCTCGAAAAGTTAAATTGAGAGTTAAACTAAGATTTGCCCCCTGTCAGACGTTCTGCATTATTGTCTATTTTTGACACTGAATGTTATCAGATCTTGAAATTAGATTTTAAAAATCTAATATTAGCTAAGGGAGACTTTGAACAAATAGCACAACATTTATACCCATTTAATTTATTTATTAAGACTGTCAGTGAGTCGCTTCGCTGTTCAAACCCTCCTCGAGTATCAATTGGTAAAAGCGAAATATGTCATCCATATTTTTCATTCAAAATTTGTATTCGATGTGAGCCGAACAGATTTTACCTTCACCTAATTATAGTTGTTTAACCACTCTTAAAATATAAATAAGACTAATCAATTAACAAATTATAATTTTCAAATGTATTTTTATTTTATACAAGTAGATTTCTAAATTAATAGCGATTACGAACATCGAGACAGTTTATAAATTGATGAATAAAATGAATACATAATATTTTCTACATTATATGTGCTGGGTGGACTCATATTGTTTACTTTAATCTTCTAAATAATACATAAACGAAATTTGACCCGGCATTATACGCACTTAATTTAGCCTACAGTAAAGATTTTAAGGTGTTCGTTTGGCAGCGCTTGGGATTTGAAAACCGTACACGTATGTATTAGTTAAAATAACTTATTCGCCAATTGAATGCATGGCGCTATAAACCATCGCATCAGACCCCTTGCTTAGAAAGGATTGATACGGGGCCGTACATCACCAGTTCTGAAGTTCCAACCGTCTTTTCTAATCTTCCCTGCTGCCGCTGCGCGGGTCTGATCCGTTTGAACGTCACCCATATTGATTTTCATATGCTTTTCGTATTTACCGAATTAAATTCAGTTTCATGTAAATTTGAGAGACTGCTGAATGGTTTTTAAAAAGCCGATATACATATATATATATATTTTTTTAATAGGTTCTTTAGCGTAAACTGACGTTTCGCTTAACTTTAAGTATGAGTCTTGAGAGTCTATTTCAGCAGATTTTATTGTCTGAACAGCAAGTCTCTGAGAAAACAAGAGTGCTACAGGAAGGTAGCTAATCGTATGTAGTATGTACATATACCGAACGTTTTCTGTTTTTCACAAAATATGGCCATGGTGAATACAAACTTAATAGAAAGTTCCCATTTGATTTGACTTCGATAGCCACCTAGTTGGTTTGCCAACTACAAATTCAAAACTGATGTTGAGTGAGAAATAAAACGTCGTTTTTCGCCGGTTTTCATACGTCGTACCGAGCAGTTTTGTTTATAGACACTCAACAGATTCTTAACGATTCTTCTTAAGTCGGAACTGTCGTCAACATTTTCAGTTTTTAGTATTTTCTAGGCAAACATGCTATATTATAGCTTAGTGGGGGGACTATGCTCTGAGGTGACTCGATAACTTTAATGACCCGTTCGTTTTGTGTTATCAATATTAGTAATGTATAGACAACAAATAGGTTTAAAATGCCATTACTTGAATTAAGCTTGAATGAGAGCCATTAGGTAGATACAAAACCAGCAGGGTGTCCCCAGGATTTGGGTTGGGGAAAACTGCTCTAAATGGTTAAAAAATGTCCCTGCTTGAAACTAGCCTATTTCAATAAGCCCAACTTTGAATTTGTTGTTTATTTCAGTGAAAACAGCAATTGTCCGATGTCAAGAAAAAATCAACGCTACTAAAAAAGAGTTAGCTTGTATACAGGGTGCAGTGGAAGAACAGGTAGGATTTTTAAGAAGAGTTGAAGGTATTGTGTGTGTTTGGCGAGTGTTATTTATCAAACGCTTGGCTGTACGTCCTTTCTGTATCAGACAAAACACTGATGCTTTTTGTATTTTAATATATATATATATATAATGTCATGTACATCCAGATTAGCGTACAACTACTTTAAACCAACTAATATAGCTATTTGTTTCTATTTATTTTCAAAATTTGGGTTCAGTTGGAAGAACAGTGGTAATGCCAAATCTGTTCAGCTTTGTGTCTAAAAGCAGGCTATTGTTTACAGAACCACGAGGATTACATACCTTTAAATAAATAGACAATCTTTGACTGTCAAATGAGCCTATTAAAATAAGTTTTAAAAAACATTTTCTCCTCCTACGTAGCCAGTGCATCATTTTAAAATTATATTATATCTGAAATCACCAAAATAGTTGGTGTTTCTCTGCCCGATTTGGAATTGCTAATTGTGCTAACGCTTCAGCTGGTCTCCATTTTCCTACCTACAGACCAGAATTCTGACAGAAAATGAGCTGCATCTTAACATACTGAAGAAGTGTCGTGTCGGAACTGAAAAGGTGAAACAAGGGTTACTAGAACAGCAAAGTGGTCTGAAGGAGTTGTCGGTAAGTGCTCACCGGTGCCGGGGGTGCAGTATCTGTATCTGTGTCTGTGATTCTATGTCTGTGATATTTCTCTTTGTCAGTGTTATACTGCTTGCTGCTGATGAAACAAAGTGAAGAGTAAGCGCTTCCTATTTAATATGTAAACTTGCTAATTGTACATTTAATATGCTTCCCTTTGAAAATATAGTTATTGTCATAGCTTGCAGATTTTTTTTTTTATTTTTTTACGATTTTACCCATGGAAAACAGTGACAGAATCATTGAGACAACAGTCTAAACCCCCTGGGCTTCAAAGGGCTATATAAGAGTTCCGCTGTGAGGGGACTGCTGAGGTTTCTGCAGGAGGCTATTTGCGTCAGGTCCGATGATATCCAGTTTGGTTTTCCTGTCCTCCAATTACATTTTTTAGCAGAAATTTATCACAAATACTGCAGAAGTAAATACACATACTGCACTTGCAGCAGTGAATGGAGTGAGATTTGACTTGGTAGGTTGTTAAATATATTTGTAGAAAAAGGATATATCCTAAGGGTGAATCTTGATGAGTTTGTTAAAATTAGCAAGCCGCTAACACAGCTACGAACCGTGGTTGGCGTCAAACGCTGAACATTATAATTTGTCTGATAATTAAGCAATTATTTGTAGTTTATTATTGTAGTTTATCTGCATAATGGATTTGCCCCTTTTTAAAGATGAAAATAATGAATAAATCCTTGAAAGAGGAAGAGAAGTTCATGAGGGAGATTGCGAATTTCAACAATGAATTCAACTTGTTTAGAAACAGTGAAGCTATGGTTGAAAGCAGAGTTCAGCCAGAAATTCTAGCTTTGGAGCAGGAGATTAACTCTTTACGCAAAGGTATTTCCATTTAATATACTTTTACAGTTTTATTTTAATGCTGAAAGTACCATGGGGTTGAACTGGAAATTCTTTACCCTTTAGAAATAGACTCTATCAAAAAAGAAAATGTCCATGTGAACTCCTTTAAAATAGAGAACAAATCTCTTCAGATGGAGTTGTTGAAATTTGAAGACATGAAAAAAGGTAACTAATAAATTATTCTTAAATTAAATCTTGCTCAATTTAACGTATTTAAAACTAGTTTGCCATTCATTAAAACTACTAAATTGCTCATTATATAAAGGTCATGTAAATTTAGAATTATTCTGTTTTGTAAAATTCAGATAAACCCATTGGTTCTTGTAGAAATATGACTATTATTTTAACACTTTAACACTAATTTAAACACTTCACAATGCAATGCATCATTTGGAGATTCGTATTATAACAATACGCACATAAAATGTTCTTTGTTTATCTATCCCTAGACCTCGACAGACAGCTGACAGAAGCGAGGAGTCTAACTGACTCTCTCAGAGCAGCCAGACTGAAGGCCAGCCAGAAACCACACACAGACAGACACTGTTTGAGGTTGGTGAAATTAACATTTTGATTCATGATTGTCATTAAAAAAAGACTAGGCTACATTAACCAGGTATGCGGGCATTCATGAAACCTCTCGCTAAAATATTAGACGCAGGCCTTATGTCGAACCGCTGCAGTCAAGCAGGGCCGTTGTAGCACTATGGGGACTGGGCGTTTTGGTCGGTCTGGAGGAAAAAGGTCCAGTTCTGATTAAAGCACAGGACGGCACTGCCAGCATGTAGGCGCCGTGTAGCCAACACTGGTTTAATTTCTCTGCAAACGTAACTTGGTAGAATAAAGTGTCGAAATCACAAAAAAATCCTCGTCTCAGCTGTAATGCAATTTACATATGTGAATACGCTTTTGTTTTTGTAGACTGAATAAGGAGCTCGAGGCACACAAGGAAGCGGAACAGGAAATTCTCAAGGTGGCTATTCATCTCAAAATCCATTTTCTCCACACAGTTGGGAACATGTTTGGTTACATGGGTGAATTTTTGTGTCTAAGCTCAAAGCGTTTGTTCATTTTTAGGAAAGATTAACATGCAGAAGGGCTATAACACAATCTGGGAAAAGTGTAACGTGTTAGATATGCTTTCAATTGAGATATTGGATTATCTAAATCATTATAAATAACAAATCTTGTTTTTTACTTGCATTTTTAAGGACTGATGTTTTTTATTTTTTTCATTAAATCTGATAGTATCGTATTACTCTGCGGTGAAAGTGATGTACTTCTTTTTATATGTACTCTCTAGAAAAGAGAAAGATGAGTGTCTGTTTTTTATCGCAGAAGCTGTCACGAAAAGGCTTTCAGTACTGAAGAAACTGAGGATCCATGCCAGTCAAAATGGAAAGCAACTCTGAAGCTGCAACTTCTACTACTTCTAAAGTGTTATATTTCATACTGCAATGCAAAAAAATGTCTTATTACTATTATTATTATTAAAAATGATCTAACCTCTTTTACAACAATTTGCTTCACGTCTCTGGATGTAGATTTTATCTCTGATATTCAACACTTGGATATCCAAACGGTAATCTTGAACACTCAATAATTTCTTCACCAACTACCCAAAGTAAACATCCACACACACACACAAAAAAGCAGATATTGAGATTACTACCCTAAAATTACCTCATCTCTATTGACACACTATCAGACAAGAAAAGTAATTCTACAGATTTATATCACCTGGTTGAATGATGTTCTAACGGCGGTGCACAGTGGACCCGGTGCTGTCAGAGATAGTGTGTGTGTGTGTGTGGGAAAAGGATGGGCTTCTCTAGCTGACCAGCATGTTTGCATCCCGGATATACTTGCCGGATAAAATAAATTCATTTTTTGTTTTAAATTATTTTCAGACTTCTGCTTGACTTTGGAAAAAATTACATACAGAGTTAGTTCTTATAGAGACATGCACCTGATTTTTTGGGAATGTTCCTAAACCACTTAGGTAAGGTATAGTAAACCATACATAAATAAACCACTTTAAAAAAAAATATTTTCCTGTTATTTCCTGTTTACATTCTTTAAATGTCTTTAAGTGTTAACAGCAATTATCTTCACTTTAAGTCCCTTACGTTTGCCAAGAGATTTATACTCGAATCCCGCTGGCACAAAGTAAGAAAACACGGACATGTTTAAGAATAGTGTTTGAAGAGGTTAATAATACGTCGGTTCCAATGATCAGTAATGATCATCCACAGTAAAGGCAAGGGCTCTCCTGCTTGCCTTCAATGCCTTTGCCCTTCAGCTCGGCGACAAATTTCTCTACGATCGGTCTCTCCAGATCTTCATCACTTTTGGTCTTCAGACAGTCCTGGTTCTCCGGGAAATAGGCTGTTTCTGCTCCAGAAACGGAGGTTGGGTACTCTGCGCGGACATACAAGGTGAAGATAGGCAGGATATGCTTAGTTTCTGTCAGTAAAAATAAAATAATGCAGGAATAATTTAGGATAGGGTTACCACCACTGAGCAGCAGCGCAGCGGTATCCTGACATCCCAGTGCCAAACTCTATTTAAATGCTTCAGTCAGCATCCCTAGGGTCGGAGTAGCAGTGTGGAAAACGGAAAACCTTATATGTGCTTGACTGTCAGATTGTATGATCATGTGGCCCAGGCCTGTAAATAGGGAATAGACTTTGGAATTTCGTGGGCTTGACGTCTCTGGTTGTTTGCTTAAGTTCCTGGGTAAACTGCCCAGCTGTCCCAGTGTTAATGAGGGACTAAAGAAAAGTTTTATTTGTGTGTGTGTGGGTTTACATTGTGTCGTTATATATTATTACAAACCCACATCGCCATGTCTCTTAACTATCTTAACACGCTACATTTCTGTAATATTAAAGACAATAAATGATATAAAATTAAGATAAAAAAAAAAAATGACATGCATTATCAGGTTCATTACGTTATTCATCAGGTTAATGTTCTGAAAGGAGAACTGAAGAAAAACCCACTATTGCACAATGCCAGTCGTCTTCCTCCATCGTATTGAGTGGACCACTTAAACCCCGTAGTAAGGCTGCATTCCTCATACAGTCGACTTCTTCTTAAGAATGAGAAATCGTACCCCTACCGATGGCCAGAAGGGTAGTCAATTCACACACCATTGACGATATTTAAAAACATTCTGTGACGCGTTTCTCAAGGTCAGCTTGGTTTTAATTGGTTTACGGGCCGGTATATGGATTGGCCAGTGCTTTTATTTGTACCGGGGACAGTTGTACCGTTGGTAAATAGTTTAGTTTCCATGAAAAGTATTAATTTCTGTGCCAATTTGTAAGTTCTTGTACAGCGGAAGTAGAGACAAAAAGAAAAGATATCCGGATCTGGATTTGTTCCTCTTTTACCTCATTGCACATGGGTTTACAGTAGCGGACCTCTCCTATGGTGACACAGACTAGTCCTCCCTTACTGTGTGCGATCGGGACTGGACACTGTTGGGGACTGGCTTCTGAACACACTGGCAAAATAAAACATTCCGGCTGTGTTAACTTTCAAGCCCCTTGAAAGTCCCCTTTCAAGGACTTCATTGTTCAGGTGTTTTTCTTTGAGTTACATATGAAATGAAGACGAAGAAAAGTCTTGGGCTGATGATTTGATGTTTTACGCTGGCTATGGACAGATTGTGACTGTTAGTGTCTGTGGATATGCGTTAGTATGAGGTGTGCGTTTCTGATACGTGCCTGATTTTGCTTGTTTCTCTAAAACATTTCTCACGCGGTGCAGGTTGTCCAGGAGTGAAGCAGCCTGTCTTTCGCCGAATTGGAGCCCGGGCGTTTCTGCACAGTCAGCAAACTCCTGGTTATAAAATGTTTTGAAGAAAAATGTTTTTGTCGGTGGAAGGATAGCGTGCTGTTATACATGGTTATACGTGGTCAAAGCCTCAGTTGTGTAACATTCCACTAAGGGCTACAGGTGGCAGTGTAAACCGTTGAACTGATGGAGGTCTTTACCTGTAGCTGAACCGTTAGACGTTCGTATAACACCGAGTTGTTAGAGCATTTGCTGTAATTTGCCTGACCGGAAACGGCTGAGCAGAAACCTGCACAGACAAACCCCGTCATGAGATGTCGTCTTACAAAATAAATCCCATAACTGTATTGCTTTTCGGTATTTTTAAATTAGTGGTTTTCTATCCCTCTTATTACCAAATAGTCTGGTATTTAGGGGCAGCAGATTAAATACAGGATATGAACCAGAAAAACCAGCAGTAGGACCTGCTGATGTATTCCTGAGAAAGGTACTTCAAAATCGATACATTATAAGCAATTTACAAATCTGGATGTAAAAATCTGCTGATTTTATTGGTTCAAATTCAAATTCAAGAATATTGTATTTACATTAACAGCAACCGTTTTGCTTAGTTAATATGTAGTTTATATACCATGCAACAGGTTTTGAGAATTACAAGACTGTTAAAATATGTACTTACTCATTAGAAAGATAAAACAATTGAAAGTAGCGCTTATTTTCTTTGACGCTGTGGAGTCCATATTGACGTCCGTGTTTTGACCTGCTCAATATCACTTATTTTACCACTTGTCTTCTTTATATAATGCAATGTTGCAATCAGTTGTGCAATTTCAGCTGTTTACCCTATTTCTGGAAGGAGCAGTCGGGAAATGATGAGATTAAAGCCAGCCAGGCAAAAAAAAACAACTGCCTTTTAAAAGACCGACCAGGCAAAAAAAAAAAAAAGGCAGTATTAAATCAAATATTCATGGTGACTGCGTTTATACGCTCCATTAGCTTGTATGTATTTATTAAATGTAACAACGATCAATCGAATTTGATTTTTTACTTCCAATTTTGCTATTGAATTTTCAAAAAGCAAAAAACAATGGCTTTTGCCGGAGGATAAACTAGAAGAAAGAAAAAAAACCCAGAAAACTCTGACCCAAGTGTGGGAATAAAACATTTTCAAAAGCAACAACAGTTTAGTCAGGCGTTTGAAGTTGCACGTCGTCTTAGACAAGCTGATTAAAGTCACGATTTTCAACAATAGTCAGATAAGTTATGTAAGAGAGCAGTTTAGGACACAGAATTCAAACGCCTCTCGGGAAATCAGTAGTACTGTATTTATAACCAGGAGTATATACATAACTACAACACACAATCTCGCATGCCGATTGTTCCGGCGTCATTATAATGGATGCAATTTAATAATAAATGAGTTACCCTTTATTTAAACCATCACCATACTATAATAATAATTGGATTGAACGTGTTGTGGTGATTTGTCCTCGAACCAAATAAACTCAAATCAAATTACCCTTGAGCCACCTAAAGAGTGAATATTACGCAGGGAAAGTAAGTCCAATGTTCATCCAAACTTAACATTTCGTGCGGTTTATTTCACCATTTAGCGAGCAAAACAAACCGACAAAGGAACAATGGCGTTTCCAGTTTCCCTTGCCCTGGATAAATAAAATAAAAAACATGAACCCTTACCGGTGCCTGCCTGTAATTCACCTGCCTACCACTATATGTAGCGTCACCCAGGTGTGCCCAAGATGCCCAGTACCTTCAAAATAAAAGCATTAAAAGGAGCTCAAATTAACTAAGATAACGATACTAATATTATAAAATAATTCAACCTTATTATACAAACAAAACAGCAAAAGAATAAATAAATATATAATTATAAATATTACAAAACAATAAACTGCTCCAACAGAATGTTTGTGTCGAACTCACAAACGCCGTTGTGCACAGTGAGGGATGCGGCGTCTTTAATTTTACTGGGTAAGATAGCGTTTTGCCAACGCCCTTGACGACCGAGTAGTGAAAGTAAAGCCGTTGGGAGGAGAACCAAGCAACGTTAGTTCCACCTAAATAAACCGGTGGCGATGCTAAACTAAAAATGCTGACCAATTATTCTTAATGGTTGATGGAATAAATGGAACTATACAATTGCATGTATAGCTTACAATAAATTAGGGAAACAAAATCATTTTTGTTGTAATCATTTTATTGCAGCTAATACATGAATTGTCAGTAGTATTGCTAGGTAGAGTCAGTGCCATGGCTGCTAGTTGGAGTCAGTGCCATGGCTGCTAGTTGGAGTCAGAGCCATGGCTGCTAGTTGGAGTCAGAGCCATGGCTGCTAGTTAGAGTCAGAGCCATGGCTGCTAGTTGAAGTCAGTGCCATGGCTGCTAGTTGGAGTCAGTGCCATGGCTGCTAGTTGGAGTCAGTGCCATGGCTGCTAGTTGGAGTCAGAGCCATGGCTGCTAGTTGGAGTCAGAGCCATGGCTG
>JAOYSI010051127.1:5258-15892 GCA_025775065.1 Hiodon alosoides | reverse complement strand
TATGGAACACGTGTTTTAGTTTCCAATTACTGGACGATTCCGAATTTCGATTCTCGAAATTTTCGACCAATCAGATCTCTCAATTCTTTTTCCACCAATCAGGTGGATCAGTTTCAATTATTTCAATCTCGTTTTACTAAATTTAAAGTTTCATAATTTGTGCGATTTATATTAATTGAATCTTCCCTACATAGAAGGAACATACAATTACTGGGATCACAGGAACTATGCAAATACTTACTACATTAATTTATTGTAATATTCATGATTCGTGACAGGGATACGGACATGGCGGTGTCAAAAAAACCAAATTTAAATATAACAAACTGATCAATATTATTAGTAATAACTCACCCATTAAAAACAAATGGTTTTAATTATTTTATTTAAGTAATATATGCACAGAATTAAAATATAAAGAAATAAAATGTTCTAATACCATTAAAAAAATAACAAATGAACAATGCTGAGTATAAAAAGGCCTACTACTAACCACAGAGTTGCCTGCAGTTTAAAATTCTAAATCCAAATTCACAACAATGTGGAATAAATACTACTGTTACACATCACACAATAGATAAACAGTAAATACTAGATAGAAGGATGACAAAATGGGCAGTGATTAAGTGAAGAATACTGGAAGAACACCAGTATTACAGTTAATACAGGAAAGAAGCGTTTTGTAACCTCAGTAAAATAGAGCAGGAATGGAACAAATCTAGGATTATATTTTCTTCAGTCCGTCTTGGGCTGAAGCATCACCTAAACATCAACATATACTGTGAGATATAACATACATCTGGTAGCAATAGCAATTATATTAACGTAATATTTTTAAAAGACTTAGTTACAAACATTGTTTGACTCAAGAAGATTGTTGTAATAGCGACTCGACTACCTTTGACGCCTCTTGTAAACGAAGCTAGATTAATGATTGTAAAAAGATATTAATGAATTTATATTACTTTCAACTGCCTACCTATTTTATTATTACTTTTATCATTACTCAAAAACACACAATATCAAGTATACATGCTTACAATAAAAAAACAGTCGCCGAGCTAAAAGTTACCTGCCACATTTGCCGTTTCAATAAAATAACACCCAATGAACAACGAGGGGAAAAAAGTAATAATCAGGGGGAAATGGTTAAACATATATTACACACGTTTAAAATCAATCTACAAATAGCTTTCCTTTTAGAAGAGCGTTCAGTAAATTAACAGATTTTTCACATTAAATGGGATACTTCTTGTGGCGAATCTGTCACTAAATGTGTGCTTCCTCATTGCAGTCTTGAGTTAATTACTCATAGAGTGTGCAGTTTTCACTCTTGCAGTGAACTTCCTGTGTTTCATACATTGTCTTCCATGTTGCATACATTAGTAATCTGCTCAACATAGTGAAAAATCAGGTTGTGCAAAGGACGAGTTGAAACACACAGCACTTTTACTGTTAAATTAATTTAAGACAGTTATCATCTTCGCATAATTGCAAGCACATCCAAAAGAAAAGGATCTTAACCACGTATGACCAGCAGGAGGTGTTAGAGAGTTTAGCCAGCTGTTGTACCCTTGATCAAGGGACTTAACCTGAATTGCTCAGTAAAACATTCAAAAGTAGATGAATGTAGAAATTGTGAGCTGTGTAAGTCGCTTTGGATAAAAGCGTCTGCAAACCAACTAAATTGTAAATTTTACCTATTCAGAGATAATAAATCAGTGAAATGTACAGGGAACCCAGAAATGCATTTAAAAACAATCTAGTCAGATCACTACCTTCTTGATAATCAGGAATGTATTATTATTATTGTTGTTATAATAATAATTATTATTATTATTGGAAATTGGAAAATTAGCTAATAGAAATTTACTAACGCCCCTACAGTCTATATTTTAACTATGTATTCTTGTATAAATCTTGTATAAACTTCGTCGGTAAAATATGACACGACATGGTATAAATATTCTGTTCATGCAGATCTGCATAATTTGAAAGCAATCAAAACAATTTTCATGACAATTTGATCTTTGCAGATCAAATTGTCAAACTAAACTGTAGGGCGTGCTCGTGCCTTTTTCGGTTCGAGGTTGTGAGACCCACTGACTGTAAACATTGGTGATATGATGTACTCAAAAGGCAAATTCTCTACTTCCCACGTAATTTTAAAATGCCTGTGTAAATGTACCGACAATAATCCTTCTCATTAATTTATTTCCTGGTCAGATTCATATTTACGCGCTTGATTCCTTCGTTTTCAAGATAAACTATATCTTCTTGTCGCAGATATTGATACGGCGCTGTCATTTACCAGTGTAACAGCATTAAGAAGGCGCGACATTTTAACTGGTTATTAGAACTGTCGGCGTATGAATATGAATCGAGTGGGCTTGCCGAAAAGCGGCAAGTCACAAAGAAATCACTAGGCGACTCGGCGCTGAGGAGGGCAGGCTTGTCTTCTTTATTCAGTTATTCCACCCATCGGAGAAATGCTCTTAGGTTCGAACCAGCAGCGCGTAGAGTCGGCAGTGTTTCGCTAGTATAACTTAATCAACACAGATAAAACCTTCACTTGATTCAGGAATTGATACGGGTTTTTTTTTTACAACGCTACAGGGATGAATACCAGTGATGCCAAGGAATATCTCGGAAGAAGAGAGATACCGCAACTATTCGAGGTGAAGATGTTTCCATGTTGTCCAGTGCAAGTTCACTCATAATCGACGTGCCTTTGCAAGTGCAAGTGCATCTAGTTTGAAATAATAATTCATAGTCGTTATGTAGTTTAATTTAATGTGTTCAATGGCTGAAATCGTTATTCTGTTTTTGTTATATATAATTACAACTATTAGGCAGTAGTATTTGACACTAGTTAATTTGCTAGTTAATAGATAATTGATAATATAAATATTTCAACTATTCCTCTTGATTCTGATTGGTAATTATTAATGCTTACCTACCAATAATTATTAACTTAATCGAAATTGAATTTTGTATGGGACAAGTTAATCGCCTCTGCTTGATCTTTGTGAACGCATTTTTGAGGAGATAAAATTGATCTATCTAGATATTGATATATATGATATCTAGTGGAAAGGCATACACGCACCAACATGTGTTCACCACATTAACGTTAAAACGAATTCAATAGATTTTCATAAAATCTTGTCTGTTTTGATTTCTCTCAAATGTGAAGCAACTCCTTCCTCATTTGCGTCAGAGATGTTTCAGGATGTGTACCACCTTGAACCGTACATAGCTTGTGTGATCCTAGCGGTTATTACGATACCCTACCAGGGCAGAATTGAAGTATTAAAAAGATTATATATAAAGTGAAACCTGGCATATTTACCGTTTCAATACAATTTCAGATATGAAATACTGTAATTTATGAAATCATTACATTTACCCTTTGATGTTGTTCAACCTTGGATACCTGTTGAATTTATTCAAAGCAATATCCTGTTCAACAAATTCATTAGTTGCCAATGGCTTGCCAGTGTCTCTTTTTCATAAGATAGTTCTTAGATTCTCCTTAATGCAGAATTTGAGAACCTCCCCCTTTCGCTGTCTTACTTGTTTCCCCTGAATGTTAATAAACAAATAAGCCTGTGACATGTTATCTATGACTAGATCTTCGACTGGAAGGTCCTCCAGTTTCACGATGTCTGTAACTACACTCTATTGTCAAAATCCGGGTAGTTTTTTTAATGGGTGGATTCTGAACCGGAGGGAAGTAATTTCACCCCTGGGGAACGCATTGTTAGAGTGCCCCCAGCATATCTCAAGCCTGGAAAGTTTTTGGGATAAACAGGATACAGGTAATTCACTTTCATACAAAAACTATTTATTAATAAAATAACCAACGAAAAAGTCCATATGCGATATTGAGAACATGATTTGCGCAGGGCAATTCACACTTTCCATGAAATTAAAGTATTTCTATTGACAATCATTCCTGCCTGTAACCGAACCTGGAGTTTACAGGGTGTCTTAACAAGCAGCTATTGAATTGTGGTACTGTGGACTCATACTTTCGGACTTCTTTTTATCCGATGAGTCTCGCTCTGTAAAAGTCCCCGCTTGAAAGGTATATAAGCTAGTGATTCGTTTTTTGCAGTTGTTGTCATGCATATTAATGCATGCCAAAATGGGTTGTCTTCCAGAGCCTGTTGACTGGTCTGATGTATTACCGTCCCGATGACCCAGTTGAGTATCTGGAGAACTGTCTGAAGAAGGTGAGGGAGCTGGGTGGGACGGAGCATGTCAGATGGGACACGTTTGTTGGCCAGGAGAAGAAGTCTCTACCCCCACTCAACGGAGGACAGTCCCGAAGATCCTTCTTCAGGAACGGTAGGAAACTGACCTGGGAGCAGGGCGTTGCGCCGGATGGACCGTGCTGGCCATTTACAATTAGAGGAGAGCCAAGGCTCTGTCATTTGCTTAGCCTTGAGCAGCGGACATAAAACAGACCGTCCCTCATAAATGAGCCCGTGTCATTGTGGTATTGTAGTGTTAGGGTTATCTGTTCTTAATGGAAAGTGCCTAGAGATTAAACATGAACTGCTGCTGATTCATTGGACCATCCTCAGAGGGAAATCTACCTGGCGAGGACTTATGGAAAAATTATGCAAAGTTTACGCACTTGACACCTCACGCCAGCCCACTGACTTCCAAAAGAAAAGGGCTAACTTGGCCCCTGGCAAGTCAGAACAAAAGCAACCCAATGTTTGTGGCATGCTCAGTCAAATGATTTTGCGTCCCAGGCACAGTGACTCGTTTGTTCTTGACCCCTAGCATAAAAAAAAACATAGCTTTGAATATGATTTGCTTAATAGCAGCCGGCAGCCATTATACCTCTCCCTGTCTGTTGATTTCCCAGTTTTGCCGGACAGCCCCAGCTTCCCCTACCGACGGTATGACCGCCTTCCGCCCATCCACCAGTTCTCCATCGAGAGCGACTCCGACCTGTCCGAGACTGCCGAGCTCATCGAGGAGTACGAGGTGTTTGATCCCTCCAGACCTCGGCCCAAGATCATCCTCATCATCGGTAAATAGTCTGTAGAAGGTTCTGGAGACGGAAATGATGTGTGCAGGACATCCTGTGTGACCCTCCCGCCCTTTGCCTCACCTCCATTGAACTGCAATCAGAAGCACATACACCAACTGTACATATTGATGTGTATGGATGTCAAGAGGACATATTGGTAATAAAAGGGAGGCCGCTGTCTTGGAGCAGCCTCTCGCTGACCTTTGCACTGTGTTTGAACTTAGCTAATACTTCCCTAGTGACAGCCTTTATTTTTCACTTAGAGCAGTTGAGCTCACATGTAAAAAACGAGAAAGGCGCGTGTGTCGAGCAGTTTATTTATTAGTGGTGGCAGACTGCGTTATAACCAAGATCAACGCCGCTAAACTCCGATTCATTCCGCATGTCGAAGAATGGTTCCAGCCTTCTCTTCAAATTCCCTCGTTATTGGGACTGCCACTGAATCTATTATGGGTTAAAAGCTTGGCTTCGTGTTTTATGTATTAGCCCAGCAGCTGGGCAACGCTCGGAAACGGCAGTGCTTCAGCGAGCAGTACATCGATTTCCCATGGTCCAATTTCCTCTCGCTTGTAAGCCTAGCCCTCTTTATAGCACTTTTTTTTTTTAAACCAGGTGCCATAGCATTATATGTTAAGTAAGCCCTGTTTCTATGACAACCTTCTTAATATCGCTAATTTTATCTGCACGTCCATGGGGATTCGGTGCTCCAGGTTGAGACTAGCAGTGGGAGAATTGGAAGGTGTTCAAAAATTGACACAGTAATAGCAAATTAAAGGGGAAAGCAACCTTTAGCTTTATACTTAATACATAAAAACTGGGTTCAAAGTGCCTGTTTTTATTCATGGCTTTACCTGCCCCTCAGGTGCAAGGGCCAAGCCATTTGAATGTGGGTTTTCCGCACTGTATCCGTTACAAACAGAGCCGTCAGGGCGGGGTGTGTACGGGGAGGGCTGTTTTTCAAATCGTCGGCGACGGAGTTCTCTCCCACAACAAAGGGATGGAGCCTGGGGGAAAACGGTGGCACTCTGGCGTTTAAAGCGACTGATAGATGTAGGGCACTAAATATTTCAGCGTTTCACAGGGGGCTCGCTATCGACCACAAACAGAGTTGACCCCACGGCCTTCCTCTTATGTCCGGCGACCCCCTGTGGCCCCCACCGTTTGATGAAGCTTTTAAGGGGAGAGGTGGCGGCGTCCCTCCACGCGTGAAGTCTAAAAACGCTCTGCCGCGCGTGTGCACTGGGGACCGATCGGCGCCGCTCTCTCTCTCCCGCAGGCGGGCCCGGCAGCGGTAAGGGCACGCAGAGCCTGAAAATCGCCGAGCGCTACGGCTTCCAGTACGTGTCGGTGGGGGAGCTGCTGAGGAAGAAGATGATCCACAACGCCACCAGCAACCGGAAGTGGAGTCTAATCGCCAAGATCATCACCAACGGGGAACTGGCTCCGCAGGTAGGGAGACTCAGTCTGCACCCTCCCTGGGTCAGAAGGGTCATTAGTGAGGCGCCTTGGCTACAAGTCACTAATTAGTGGTCTATGATCCGCTGCCTCCTGCCCGATGAAGCTGGATTGGATTGATTAAGATCTTAAGTACACCTGCCTTCCCTTCCAGCCCCGGTGGTGGAAATACGAAGCTAAAAAAAATACGTTAAATCCAGCGCTGAGGCTGCAGAATAGGTTCGTTTGATCACGTTGCAATAGCTGTGCAGTGTAGTTTTGCATTATAGTTTTACGGCCGACGATTTGTCAAGTCTTTGACGTTTACGCAATGCAGCGGACCAGCCTGGGTGAGATGACCGGCCTGCCACCGGTCCACCGGTCCAGTATGACGTGGAAACCAGTTTGTAGAGGTGGCAGAAGGTAGTGAAGGCTGGCTGGCTACAGCCGTTATTGTCCACCAGGGATTGCTGGATTAGGAGCCTAAATTATGTCTGTGTCCACAGTCAAGAGTCTGTTGGAAGTAACCAAGGAAAACAGAAGGTCTGCAAACAATAATTGGCTTTAAGGTTTATGCGCACCGACCGCCCTCAAAAACACCAAATCATGGAATAAAACATCTGTATGATTGTGACCACAGGGTATCTGGCAACTGAGCCGTCAGTTCCATTTAGACCTGTGAGACACATACACATCCTTTGTACTTACACATCCTTTGTACTTACACAACCTTTGTACTCACACATCCTTTGTACTTAAACACACTTTGTTCTTAAACATCCTTTGTACTTACACATCCTTTGAACGTACACAACCTTTGTTCTTAAACGTCCTTTGTACTTAAACATCCTTTGTACTTACATATCCTTTGTATTTAAACACCCTTTGTTCTTAAATGTCCTTTGTACTTACACAACCTTTGTACTTACACAACCTTTGTACTTACACTACCTTTGTACTTACACATCCTTTGTACTTACACTACCTTTGTACTTACACAACCTTTGTACTTACACATCCTTTGTACTTACACATCCTTTGTACTTACACTACCTTTGTACTTACACAACCTTTGTACTTACACATCCTTTGTTCTTAAATGTCCTTTGTACTTACACAACCTTTGTACTTACACATCCTTTGTTCTTAAATGTCCTTTGTACTTACACATCCTTTGTACTTACACATCTGTTGTACTTACACAACCTTTGTACTTACACATCCTTTGTTCTTAAATGTCCTTTGTACTTACACATCCTTTGTACTTACACATCCTTTGTTCTTAAACCTCCTTTGTTCTTAAACTTCCTTTGTACACATCCTCTGTGCCACATTCCACCACATTGTGCCATCCACCTCTTAAATTTTGAAAGCATGGAGAAGATCAGATAATAGAGACTATTGTTCTTCTCATCTGATTTAAAGTCAATAAAGACATTTTGTGTAAATTACCTCAATAAGTAGTTTAGCAATCCACTGTTTTATTCAGATTTATTTTAATGAATCTTTAAACTAATGACATGCATGTGGAGACATTTTCTAGGGTTGAGATTGCAACAAAGGAATTGAAACGTTTGTCATACCTGCCTGCACTTCCTGTTAGGAAACAACCATAACTGAAATCAAGCAGAAAATAATGAAGATCCCTGATGCCACCGGCATTGTCATCGACGGCTTCCCCCGTGATGTCGGACAGGCCCTGTCTTTTGAAGATCAGGTAAACGCTTTGTGGATTTGAATATGCCCTATTAAAACGAACTGATATTTGTTCTATGGTTGAACAGGGAGGATGCTGGGAAACACATGTTCGTATCTGGCAGATGCTGTTTTGAAAGGCCTTGTTTTTACATGCCTTAAAGTCTGCTTGCAGCGTATGGATCTGGCTGCTATTGCCACTGCTAAGTGAACACGGAACGCTCCTACTGTTTTCATCATGCTGAGTGATGAGTGATGAGATGGGGGCTTGACGTATGTTAGCTGGGCTGGAACCAAAAGCAGGTGTTCACCCTCGATGGGTCAGTGTACCTTGTATAACTCTTTTGCATTAGAAGCAATCTTTTACTGAATGCTTTTGTTAAGGCTGATCAAGCGCTCTTGGCTTGGTTGTTGTCTTTTCACATCACAAAAGCGCAGTTACTAAAAACAGTGCATTGTTCCACTGTTTGTCGCTCTGTAATGCTATAGTACATGACCCCTAACCGCCCTCAACCTGGTAAATGGCAATGAATTGCTAACAACCACAACAAATAATAATAATAAAGGATATAGTTTTGGTGATTGCATTTCTTTATATTTCAAAATTCCATATCAAATTAGCAAACATAAAATACAATCAAATATAATATATTATTCAGTTCAGTTTATATCATATTCAAACCCTATCATGCCATATAGCACATCACAAATGAATAATTTATGACTGACTCGAATTTTCCAGTGGAAATATAAATCTTGTCTGCAAGCCCTTCAGATCTGTCATGTCAAGCTGATTTGTTGCACAAAAAGTCACTGCACAATGGAGGATTAGCACAGGTTTTCGGCTGAAGTGAGTTCAGTGCTCATAATTAGGCATTCTCTCATTTCTTTGACACACCCCAGGGGATCCTCTGCAGGCGTGAAGCACCTTAACACGCTGATAATTAGAATCAGGTGCATAAGCACAGGCGACTTATTTTAACTCAAACCCCCTTCGAAGTTCAACCCTTGGATGGGAGAAAAGGGGTTTTGTGAACGGTTTCATCCGGCCGGCGCACAGCAAGAAGACCTGTTCCGGTGATAAGCCACGCTGTGGAGAATATGGGCTGATGCGGGCGGGCTGCTTGGATTAGAAGCAGCCCTGTTCTCGGTTGCCTGTTCTTCGCGGAGACGCCGCGACCAATTACAGCCGTGCACCCGGCGTCTTAATTGGCAGGTGCAAACTTTCTAAGAATAGTGGCTGGAGTCCGCAGCCGAGCGACTCGCGACCCAATTACGAGCCGTCTGATTCGTCTTGGCTGGAACGCCCCCGCGAGTGCCAAGGAGGGAGGAAATCGGGATGGCTGTGGGGGATGGCCAAGGGATCAAAGTCTGGGAGTCAAAGTCAAAGTTTGTCTGGGAGTCGGGAATCAATTCGGAGCGCCTGTCTCTCTATTCTTGTCGGCATCATGGAGACTGATGAACTGTTTCTATATAGTCCCAGCAAGTAACAATTGTAGAGCGCAGGGTAGTGAGATGGTAAGAACGCAACCCACTGACAGACAGCCTCAGACTGGGATTATTATAGATCATAGGGTACTGTGCGTGGGAAGTAGTATGAAGAGGACAAACATCTATCAGGCAAATCTGTTTGTTTTTCTATGACACAGCGGTGGACTTAGCTGTGTCCTGGTTCGTCATGGCAGTCTGTTATTTTAGGGGGCTAAAATGCTTTCCTGTTCCGTGTGTAAATCCAGTGGTACTAAATGGATTGCGATTGTCTTTCCCTGTTAGACTATTGTTACTGCACGCTGTTCATCTGTCTGAGAGAGGCAATGCCTATGTGCAGGCTGTACTTTCTGCACTTATCTGTTTGTTTGTCGCCTTTGGTGGCCAGGTTGACCACGTGGAGGGTGGAGCGAGGCCAGGCCTGCCTGTTTATTCCTGATGCAGTGTGTCTGCTAACCCTAACCCCCTGTCTGGGCCCCACATTGTGAGGCGTGAGTGGCAGACCTGCCAAAGGGGTATTCTGCCAACCGGGGAAGCAGTGGATATCAATCATAGCGTCGAGCCCCTCTAAAGCAAGCCTCGCCCAGACACTTCCTCCCAGGCATTCCCTAAAGCCAGCCCCTCCCAGAGACTTCCTCACAGGCCTTTCCTACGTGGATGATAAGGTTTACAGTGGTTTGTCCAGCTCACAGCCAGTGGATGATAAGGTTAGTAGTGGCTTGTCCAGCTCACAGCCAGTGGATGATAAGGTTAACAGTGGTTTGTCCAGCTCACAGCCAGTGGATGATAAGGTTAACAGAGGTTTGTCCAGCTAACAGCCAGTGGATGATAAGGTTAACAGTGGCTTTTCCAACTGAAAGTGGCTGGATAATAAGGTTAACCGTGGTTTTTCCAGCTCACAGCCAGTGGATGATAAGGTTAGTAGTGGCTTGTCCAGCTCACAGCCAGTGGATGATAAGGTTAACAG
>JAOYSI010051116.1:9967-25822 GCA_025775065.1 Hiodon alosoides | reverse complement strand
CCCCCCCCCCCCCCCCCCCCCCCCCCCCCCCCCCCCCCCCCAACCAAGCTAAAATGAGCATGAAACCCCACGCAAAATTTGTCCTAGACTAGTAAGGTTTTAAAATTTCAAAAGGACACCAACACTTACATTTTCTTAATAGGAGTGTGGAAGCATGCCATGGTTTTGAAGGGCGTGCACTTGTGGGAGCGCAAAAAGTGTGTGCGTTTCAGACATTGGTCGCCTGTGTGAGGGCATGTGAGGGCTATGGCACATTGTGTTTACAGGATACGTAGTTTTCCCGGGAATACACATGATGAGGAAATACACACTCGTAAAGAAAAAAACAAAACAAAACACATACGCTCCTATTGCCAACTTGACTAAAACTTCCCGGTTGAACCCAATAGACCTGAACGTACTGCTTTAATGACAACCTTTGAACACGGCCAGACTCTCAAACTTAAGAACACACACACACACACACACACACGAGAAGTATGTTCTAAGGTCCTAAAAACTGTTTTTAAGTCAACTGTTTTAAGGTGGTCTATAAACTCGTGTCCATTTCTTCAGGTTGTGCTTAATATGAATATTTTTTTCATTTTTCAGGGGGAGAGGCAGGGTGATAAAAATGGAGAAAACCTGGTGTTATTAAAAAGGTTTCAAAACAGGGAGGTGAAGTAAAGTCAGAAGCGAGATGAAAATTAACAACCTGACAGTCTCCCTCTACCCGGAAAGATCTGGTTTCCCCACCCTCCATCTTTTTATTTTTTTATTTTACCCCTCAGAGCGGCATGTGTTCAGACAGGCTTGACTGCTTCTACACAGTCAGTGATGAAAAAACAAGTCGGGAGTTATAGGTGAGAGGCGAGGAAGAGGAGAGGAAAATAAAAACAAGTAGAAACAGAAATACAAAACAAGGGCGGGGAGGCAAGTGAGCCAACCTGAGGGAGCGCGTACGGGAGAGGTGCGCTCGGTGATTGAAAACTAGTTTCTGCCAAAATCCACAAAAGCCAACAGAGCTCAGCGTTTTGGAACCGAGACAGAGCGCGAGGGGGTTTCGGAGAAGGGTAAACGCAATGTGAAGGACACAAGGGGGAGAGATTAAGCGGAGAGGTGAGAAGAAAGACGGAATGAACCCAAACAAAACAGGAACCACCGTGGCCCACAAAATTAATCTGTTCCTTCAGAGGGAGGGAATGGCAGGGAGAGGAAGAGCAAGGTACAGGAAGGATGAGAAATTGGCTCAAACTCGGCCAAACGTAGGGAGGGGGGGGGGGATCCAAACGACAAATTAGTCATATTGCAACACGCTGGCCCAAGTGCTGTGCTGGTAACTAATCATACGCCTGGCAATGGGTTACGTGACTGGTGCGTAGTACGCTCTGTGCGGACCTGTCTTAGTGCAAGCATAGTGTGTGTGCTAATGAGTCAGAGCTTTATCGTAACTCAGTAGACAGGCCAGTTACTCTGCTCCTTTTACTGACCACACACGCACACACACACACACACACACACACACACACACACACACACACACGCTGAGCTGTTCCCTAAGGCCCTGTATATTTGCCATGGACAATCTCTTTACCCACCAATTGAATCACCAACCAATTTCGTGAAATCCATTAGCTACAGAGCTCTGGTCGATTCACAGAGTGATGGTGAAGGGACACAAGCAGAAGAAAGAGGGAATTTGATTATGTCCAGTTAAGAAGGGGAACAGTCCATGAGGTAGTAGAAACTGGGTACACCAGGACCATGGTTGTTGGGAGAAGAAATCGCTGTCCTCCATTTTTGAGGATTAGACAGTGATGGAGAACACGCTTCGGAATGAGGCAAAAAAACAACAACAAAAAAACCAGATTAAAGTATATTTGCAGAAATTGTCGCCATCATTCACAGTCTGGTGAGTCTCGAGCCCAGGGACAACTCTGTGGGTTTACAGTACCCTTGACTGGAGCACTCAGAGAAACGGGACAGAAAGTGTGCATGTGGCCGTGTGCGTCTATTCCCTGTGGCAAAGAAACGGTTTGCACTCAAATAAAAGAACAGGGTAGCAAAACCCTCTCTGAAAAGCCAATCCCACCGGACAAACGTGGTGCACAGCTAGAGGTGCCTATTAAAATTTTGTCTAACAACTAGATGTACGGCCAATGCCACTGGCTCTACTTTTTTCAACCCCTTCTGTCTGGTTGATAATATTCACACAAAAAAAGCGGACAGGTATTTAAACTGTGAACAAGGGGTTTTTAGTTTTGCTGAGTCCGAACAAGCCTGTGTGTTGGCAGTACATGTGTCACAGGACATCTGATCCAACGCAATCATGTATGTCAAATTGTGTGGACGCACGAAAGAGCGCTATATTTAGCAGCTGTCCATAAGGATTTGTGTTGTTATTATTATGATGATTTTCCCTGTTTTGGTTACGCAATGGAAGTTCTACTCTGAATGTATTCCAAGCCTGGATTAAAACAGACAAGATTTTTGTCCATGCTGGACTGCTCTTCCAATCCACCTTTCTCAAAAATAATGGCCCTTTCATTATGCCCATTTCTTTATCTGAGATTCTCCCTCAGTGGCACTTAGGTTGAAAACCCAGAGGTCAGATTTCTCTGACTACCACGCTCTCCGGTTCTTTTCATGATAATTTAGAAAGTATGGTTCGGGTTTCCTCCTTGATGGCGCCCTCCCCTCATCAAATTTGCCTTGCCTTGCCACTACAATAGCGACGGTCTTGCAGAGATCTCA
The DNA here is from genome assembly GCA_025775065.1 of Hiodon alosoides. Classification (NCBI taxonomy): domain Eukaryota; kingdom Metazoa; phylum Chordata; class Actinopteri; order Hiodontiformes; family Hiodontidae; genus Hiodon; species Hiodon alosoides. Next base: position 23,089 of record JAOYSI010051116.1, on the reverse strand, counting down.
GACTGTGAATGTTCTCCAGGCACAGAAGTATTGAGCGAAACTCACAGTAGCACACCATCAAAACAGACAGCATTTCAATGTTAAATCTCCATCACCCAACTACCACGACTTCTTAAAGTCTTCCAACACTCCCCAGTGCACCGCCTTCATAGTCCAAATTTCTCAGCCATTTTCAGTATTCTGGACAGAACTGCAGACTGCATTCAAGAAGAGAGAAGATAACAGGCAATGTGGCTGGGGCGGAGGAACATTCCCGTCGAAACTTAGAGATTTTAACATGCTGATAAACTGAATTGTTATAAGTGCTGTGCTTGCTTAGCTAGTCTCTCCATTTCGCCATTACTACAGTAAGAGGCCTATAAATCGTACACCACTTTCTTTCCTACTAGCCATTAGTATCGATCGTGGCAAGTGGTCGTTTTTCATTCTGACTTCACAAACGACAGTTGGGATTGCAAAAAAGAAGACACAAATAGGAAATTAACTGGTAAGCATCCAGCACTACCACCACGCGCGCGCGCGTGCGTTCTCAGCTACCGCTAATTTTGAGAATCCCCTCCTCACTGACTTACTTAAAGTAGATTTCACGGCGCAACTGCAGCTAATTGAGACTCCCAACAGATACAACATAAATACGCACACACGCGCATTCTGTTCGAGTTTGTTCACGTCAGTCTATTTATTACTGTATGAATGTCTCAGTACACTTCTATATATAGTCTGTCAATCTGTCTAGACATTTATGTATCATTCAGTGCACTTACTTGTGTCTATATAAAATAATACATTTTAACTTAATTTATCAGTAAACAGTGAAAATAAAAATAATTGTTCGTTTCGTATAACAAAGTTGGCCACAAAAAACTTGGTAAATACAGACTGACAAACATAACAGGAGGATATTAAAAAGTAGAATGTTGTTAACAATGTTAAACTGCTACAGAAATACTAAAATCTATGATGATATAATAAAGGCAGGCTTTGTAGTAATTCAAGAGAAGCAACAACGCACAGCGCAAATAACCAATTTGAGTGCCATTCAACACATCACCCAGCGCAGGAACGCTTGGAGAACGACGCGGTACACAAAAGCGTATATACAACTAGCTGAACTAATAAGGTACATGAATGGAATACAAATAAGAAACGGGAGCACCACGCGGGGAAGTAGTGCGAAGTTAACGCTGCAGAGTACTACTGCTGCAAATTGAAAAGGCAACGCAATTCCATGTACAACCGTACACCATAGCAACGTTACTTACTTGGGGTTCGTGCTGTTCCAAAAGACGCTGTGCCTTTCCGCCTTCACGAACCAAGCACCTACACTGACTGCAACACACACCATCCAGATTAAATCCATTGTGAATCTGTGTTACAAAAACTAAATAAGATTAGTTTAGAAACGTTCGATATTTGTAGAATGCGTCCGTGCAAAAGATGCACACAAACTAGATAACACCACCTAAAAGTAATTTATAACTGCTTATAATGTAAAGAAAACAAACAACTTAGGTCCTCCACAAATCTTTCTGTACAGAATGCTTAGTGAGAACCTGTGTTGTCGATTTTGATGAATGCCTACAAGATTTGACCACGCCTTTATGACGCAGAGCCAATGGTCGAGAGGGGGAGCGACGGCCCCGTGTTAAGTATAAGGAATAATCCACGCCCATCTTTGACGTGACCGAGAATTGAAGAAAACAGACCTAAACTCACGATTTGCCTGAATGACTATAGGTGTAATTTTTTGCGTTCTTATTAACTAACAATTTATAGTCCGTAGTTAAAATGGCCTATCTTGAAACTGAAGGTAATTTCGTCTTCTAAATAAACATGTCCCTCGTTTCATATTGATCACTTTAAAAATCATTTCAAAATAAATTAAGTTACTATTTTCTGTTGGTATGTGAAGGTATCTCTTTACCTAAATGTCTAGCCTGAGATGGATGTGGATTCATTTACAGAGATCAGATACCAAAGCTTTTAAACAGACACAATCAGTAACAAAAGAGAAACAGCTTTAGCTTCTTTTCCAATCTCCTTCCCTTAAAAGACTGTGTACCAGTGGGATTAATCAAATACCCCATCTGCCCCAAGTCTTTCTCTTAAACCAGCTATCACATTTCAAGACATTTCTCAGAATCAAGAATCTCACATATTGTCCTCTGTGGGGTGAAGAACCCAACAGGAGGGATTAAAATCCATAGCCAATCCTCTCTGTTGACAAATTCTTCTCTACAATCCCACTTCATTGTTGATCTGAATGTCCCCTTACTCCCTCATTCAAAAATTAAGTTATATCTTTTTATTGGTAAGTATAGAGCAGTCTCTCTATTTCCGTGGAACACAACATTTCACCAAAGAGCTCTTAGCTCTTAGCCTAATTTATCTTTTCAACTCTAGTCTATGCCCCCCCAAACACACACACCCTCACCTCACCTCACCTCACCTCACCTCACCTCACCCGGCACACACACATGATCATTTTACTGATGTGGTCACCAGGCATCATTACCCTGCATCTCCTCGGGAGACAGGTATAAAACCAGCAGGGCTGCGGCTCCCTAGCTCCAGACTGATGACCTCTGTCCCAGAGCGGGCTGCTGCTGCTGCTGCAGGAGGGGCAGGTGTGAAAGGGTGTCTGGCTAGGGGGGGCCCCAGGCCCAGGCCCAGGCCCAGGCAGGCACACACACGCCTGACCGCTGGCTCCGCAGGGTCAGCAGTCTGGAGGAGGATCAGCCATGTGTTTCAGCCAAATTCTAGGGAATTCTGTTGCGTTGTCAAGGGGTCAACGGCCTGCTGAAACTATTAGCCGGAGCCTTTGGGTCTCAAACAGCAGCAATGTTTGTGAGGGACAGAAACAGCCTGCTATCTAAGTGGACCTGGGTTTGATTTGTGTCGCTCAGATATGACCTTGATATATGTTATAGTTTAGCTCGATATATAACCGATCGGGTCTGCCATAAACACACACACACACACACACACACACATATATATATATATATATATATATATATATATATATATAATATCTTTATTTTTTAATACCTTTTTCTATCTCCATACAGTACACCAACACTGTCCATATGACATTATTTCAGTGTTCGAACACTCACGCTGCACTATTGACATTCACACACTCACTAATTAACGTGAGTTGTATTTCTGACTGTTGGACCATCAACAGGCACACTAACAACCTTCACAATGCCAGATAATCAGGTAACACTTGACACAATGGCTTGGAGTTCTCTAACGAACCGAGGTGTGAGCTCCACAAGTTACCTTCAGGTCATCAGACTGAGTGGTCTCTCTCAGTGACTCCACTGCCAGATCCGTTCCTTAGGGTAATTAGTGCCATCTTCAACAACCATTGGGGCAATGCAGAAGATATTTGTGGTTATTTTTGTACTAACAAACAAACACGGAGACAAACATGAAATGAATAAAACAATTTGTTACTAAGTAGAATTCGTAACGATTCAAAAATCCAGATGCCAAAATATGGTTACACTTTTTTGTATTGACGAGGGAAACTGTCTTTGCTCAAGGAAGCATTAGTCACACTGTTGTTTTACATAATTGCATTAACAAAAATAAAACCCTGGCAACATTCAGCTCTCCCTCAACCTGCCTCTTTCCATCAGCGGGTTATACCTCCCCCACTCACCCTATTAATCCACAAAAGTTTTCAGTCCAGCTCAGTAGCACACCTGTGTGTAATTACACAGCTTTAATTATGAATCCAGGCAATTGTGTGCAATAGATTTTGAGCTGCAGGCTCCAGAAATTCATTAGGAATTGCTTAGGGTCCATTGCGTCAGAGAAACCGCTGAACGATACAGGGCAGGGTGGAGAATGTATAGGAGGTAGAGACTATAGAGAGGGAGAGGCAGAAAGAAAAACAGGTGAGCATTTGAAGGTGATAAAACAAGTTGCTAAAATAGTGCATAGAAAGAAAAACATTATGGTAAGTATGAACATGTGTGCTTTTAACCCGGACTGGGTATGGTGGGGGAAAGTCTGATGTACTCTACAGTATTAACAGCAGTTCTCACGAGGATTCCCGGCGCTTTCAGTTTTAACGTATAGACATTCTCAAGGCTATTTCAATGGCCAGTGTTTCTCTTCTCTTGGTACTGCCTGTGTGCACGATGTTTGAGCACAAGTGGGTGGGGGGGGGGGGGGTGGTCAAATTAACAAGAGAAAGAGCTGGAGTTTAAAAGGGAATGAGAGGCATTGTGAGAGAAGCAGAATAGAGATTTAATAAGTAGTGTAGTGGAACAAACGAAGGGAGGGAAATTATGTCAAAAATTAGGAGGCAAACAGGAATAAAATATGCACATAGTAAGGTCAAGCAAGGGAAACGTGACTGTAGAGAGAGAGAGAGAGAGAGAGAGAGAGAGAGAGAGAGAGAGAGAGAGAGAGAGAGAGAATGCAAACAGAAAGATGCAGTGCATGAAAGAGAGGGCCATAAATAGTAAGCAAACAGAATGTGCAATGGAAAGAAGGAGAGAGGGAGGCACATAAACAGATGTAAACAGAGAATTAAGGAGCAGCTCGAAGATAAATGGGTGGGGCAAGACTGGAGTCCCCCCCGGCACCCCAGCTATTTCTGCATGTGTGTGCGCACGCGCAAGAGAGAGAGAGAGAGAGAGAGAGAGAGAGAGAGAGAGAGACTTAAGGAAAGAGATTTTCTCTTTTCTTTGAACGAATATCTTAGTACGATTTTTATTGGTATAAGTATTTACCTGTCTATGGTTATGCAGGTACGTAGTATGTCTGTTAATGTTCAAGTACCCGTTCTTCTTAGTATTATTGTGTTGTTATTTAAAATGGTTCATGTTATAGTATATTCTAAATACTTACTATTATTGTTAAATGCAATGTAAAGATTTAGCAATATGTAACACGTTCTGCATAATAAAGCATTGAATGAGAGAGAGAGAGAGACACAATTGCTGTCATCTACTTCAGTGTTTTCTTCTTTTGTCCAAGTCTTTTCTAATCCACTTCTCTGTTTAACACTCTTCTTCCAAGTGCCATGACCGACTACCTTCTGCAGCACTGTTCTCCGCCTGCTTCAGTAATACATTATTCTGTCCCCTTCGCAACATTTCCTCCTTGAATGGGTGAACCGCACATAAAGAGATAATCTATTGTACGGTTACGTCGGCAGAATCTGAAGGGAATGAGGAATGGAGATGTTTCCCAATCAATTCATTCATTTTTCTGTAAATGGCAATTCAATTTGTCTGACATTTATATTAAGAATTTAATTGTAGGAAATGAAACAATAAGACAGAAAGAAGAGTGGTCTTTGCCATAACCATAATGCATTGCCAGTATTGATCAGGGTTTCTGTAAGAGATTAATAAAAACCATCGTTATCACAAAATCTATATTCCCTAAGACAGTGCTGCAAATCCAACGGTGACTCTTTGATCACCATTAGCATTTGAACCTTAATTTTTGCGTAGGGGCATAGTGATAATCACTGTGAAGACGGAGAGAAGGAATGCCCTCTGAAATCGAATAACACTAAAATACGGCATGACGTATTGCAAAGCTGTGGAATGGTTGTGGCCGAGGTTTTACTGGGTGCCGATGTTCTAACCAGAACTTCTTAGACAGTTTAAAGACACAGATTCATTGAATTTCTAACCACTGTTACTAACTGGGGAAACAATTTCACTCACACAAAGCACAGTAATTTGATGATCTGGAAATATTCGGGTTAAGCCGGAACGTGACGTCATGAGAATGTACAGGGGGTAGAAAAAATAATGCAAACAACAAACTACATCTGTATATTCTCGTCATACGCTAGGTTCCAGATCATAAACATAGAGTTTCAATGATGTTTAGATCCAGTGATTGAGGATGGAAAATGTTTGACTTCCTGGTGTTCATGAAACCCTTCTTGAATCTGTTTAGCAGTGTGTAAGGTGGGCGTTATCTTTCTGGAATATGGGTCTGGTTGCCTAAAATGGCTTCGTATTCCTTATCCATAATTATACCATGAATGGTAATAATCTGACCCAATGAATCCCGCAAGATGGCTGCCCTTATCATAACAGGTCCACCACCTTGTCTAACAGTTAGGAACAGGCAACGTGGGTTGATGGCTTCCTTTGGCTTGCTCCAAACATAAATCTGCCCAAATGTAGGAAAAAGATTACTGGCTTCCACTGCTCAGAAGTGCAGGTTTTGTACTCATTATTGGACTTGGTTGCAAGAGGCTTCCAAATTGTCGTCCAATCAAAAACCTTAGCTTTGTGAAGCTCATGAAGTACAGTTGTTAGTTGAAACTGTGGATTCAGTTCTGTGGTCATTTTTGTTGCTATTATTTTATGGGTTTTTTAGCTACTATCCTGTGTCCGCCTATTCCTGTCTGTGAGTTTCAACTTGCGTCATGGTTTTGGACACTGTTCCAGTGTTCCCTTTGAGAAGTTAAATAAATTTGCCATTTCTGTGGCTGACACCGCCAATTTGAGCAACCTCTTTCAAAATCTGATTGGTCTCCCATATTACTGTATTGATTTAAAGTAGCCTTTTATTAATGATGAGGCTTGCATGGTGAGCATTTTCTTTGTGAAAGTTTTGAGAAATTATTACAACTGTGTGATTATTTAATTTTGATAATTGTTTTTTGAAATAGTTTTTTAGAACCTTAAACATTTGCTACTGTATATTAGTTACAGTAACATTCAATATCTGAAGACATTTCAGAAATTGGATAAACAACCCACTGTAACAACTAAACTGCATTCCGTAAACATCATTTTTTAAGATAATGACTATGATTACATACAACATAATGGTGATTTATTGTGCGAGATAACAACACCCAGCAATATCACGAGGACGTACACGCTTGGGAAAGGGTCATGCAACAAGTTTAGGTCTGATGAATCATTGCTGACAGAGTTTCAAATAATGTAGCAATCTTTTTGTGAAATGTAGTGAAGGCGTTTATGGAGTAAAATCTAATCGTTTGTTTTGCTTCATTGATTTAACCAGCATTGGGTCTGCCTTTCTCGAGAAGAACAACCAAATACAAACATGTGCCGTCTTAATTAAGATTAAAATATAAAATTTTCTGTGAGGTTAAATGTTGTTATTTGTAACATAAAAATGTCCCATAGTAAGTAGGCAGTAGAAATCAGGCGATTATCGTGCTGTTGCTACGCTGGAATAATCATTGGCTTGGTTTAGTCAATCATTGGACATGACAGCTGCAGGGAAACAGTAAGCATTTTAATAAACCTATTAGATTTGCGATTAACAGAATTTCATGATTTGAAAATCCATGGTAGTTTTAAAAAGCTTGCTAAGCAGTTTGTTTTGAATGGTTTCAAAAGGGTCTTCACGTCTCACCCGGACCAGAACCGTAAGAAAAATCTAATAACAAAACTTAGTAGTAGTACTGCACTTGTCACTGTGCTTTACAACCAAAACAAAAGTCATGAAATTATATTGACAGATGGATTTACATTGAATAATTTTGTATCTTATGGTATATAAACAAAACGTGTCTGATGCACTGTTGCTTTGTTAGTATGTTATGTTGACAGGAGTAAATGGTATTTACCATTATTTTATATTATATATTATATTATTTATATTTTAGATATTATTTGCAGGTTCAGCAGATTCTGTCTCTGCAGGGATTATTTATAAGGTTGATTTCATATTTATATTCAGTCACTAATGTCGTGGGAATGAATGAGAATAGCAATATAACCAAATGTGTTGATATTTGTGTGGTCTGATCTTTAATAGAGATGTAAAGGAAGCCATGGTTATGGTGTGTTTGTGTGTCTGAGTATATCGGGGGTGTGTGTGTGTGTGGGTGGGGGGTGACCTTTATCAGCCCAGGAAGATCAATTTAATAGCCCATATCCTTGTTCTTCCACAACCCCCGTTCCCTTTCAGTCTCAGTGGCACACTCCAACAAGCTGCTCCCTTTCTGGCAGAAAAACCCAGCCATTAGCATACAGGTGGCCCCCTTTGACATACTGTGAGGCACGGTCCTACACAATAGTGTCCATGTGTCCAGTGTGAGTGCATGCAGGGGGTAAATTGAAAAGCAGGGGTGTATTTTAAGGTCACTTAACTAACTACCCTCTTTGTTCAGGCACCCGCCCTCGTCCCCCACTACTTTCTCAGTCCTGTAAATCTGTATTCTTCACCAAGGCATCATTTCTCTCACTGTCTGTGGACATCTGCTTCCTCATTCTGTCCCTCGTCTTCCTGCTGTTTACTCCTGGGCTATTCTCATGACGTTTCGCCTTTTTTTTCTTCTCTCTGTATATGATAAACACAAACCTACCTATCCCACCCTTCTCAGGAAATCCATATCTTTCTCCAACATATTCACATCACTTCTAAACCCCTCCAGTTTTGTCTCTCTCTTGCGTTTCTGCAGGTCAGATTCACCTCCCTTTTCTCCACTGCAGCTCAGATGCCTAGAGCAGATAGCCAAACACCCAGAAAGAGAGAATAATTTATCTCTCTCCCCTTTCCCCCACCCCATCCCCCTCTCTCCCTTTTTTTTCTGGCGTTAATGATCCCAGATGGGCTGACATTTACTTTATAGAGGCAGAATGTGCCTGAGTGTGTGTGTGTCCTTGTTTAAATGTGCATCTGGGTGTCTATGTGTGTCCCTGTGTATGTGTGTGAGTGTGTATGTACAGGAACGCCCATGCATCTGCACATGCCTGTTTAAATTTGTGCTCGTAAGCGAGGCTGTGTGCAGGAATCGCTGGCGGCCTGTGCTTGTATGCAGTTTTGTATGTACATGAATATGGGTCTCCGTGCCTGTGTGCGAGCTTGTATTTACATGCATACCTCTGTCTCTGTGCCTGTATGTAAATGAATTCCAGCTGTCTGTGTGTGAATCTGCACGTATGGCCTGTCTGTTCCCACGTGTGAGTCTGCATGTACATGAATACCTGCTGTCTGGGCCCGCGTCTCCGCCTGCTTGGGAGTGTCTGACGTCAGGCGTCCAAGGAACTGACTCAAATATCCTGAATCCTCAGGATTTCTGTCGATGTGTCAGAGGTACATTCTAAGTGTTTGTGTGTCTGTGTGTGAGAGTGTGCTTCTACTTGTTAGTGTCTGTCTGCTAACACATGTGTGACTGAATCCCGGTTCTATTTCGACATGTGCATGCAGGATTCTATTTAAGACTGCAGTTCCTGACGAGAGGGCAACGTGGGGACATACAGAAAATTATTATGGTGGATGTTTTCTCAGCAAATAAAATAGTGTTTTGTTACAAAAATAGAATTAGCCAAAACTGCTTATGTTTTCAAGACTCACTTCACCTCGTGTGCAGTTTTCTTTTTGCTAGGGTCTGGAACGCTGAGTTAAAATGTCATGTGAGTCAATGGGAAGTCCCTGCAGGAGCGGTCACACAGATGTGTTGGTACGTAATTTTTCCAAGCCCAGACGGACCCTGGCACACTGGTGCGCCCAAATGACACAGTATTGATTTCTCCCAATGGTGGACGGAGCAGAGGTGTAGTTACTATTCGAGTGGTCTGCGGCAGTCAAGGGAGGGAGGGAAAGAGAGAGACGCAGACACAGTCCTTCATACTGCAATGTGCCTAATGTGCAGGACCTGATCCAAAAGGGGACTCACGCACACCCACAGAGACACAGGCACGGCCGACAAGCTGCCGGGGTGGGGATCCCACATGGGGAAACGGAACCCAGAGGACATGAAATGTTCCCTTCCCAGAACAATGGGTCCCCACATCGCCCTTCAGTACGGTGCACACAAACTGTGGTCGCAAGGCAGCCTGTCCCCGGGTCAGGAGGGGGAAAGGTGGATTAGGATCAGAGGAGAGAGGAACTTCACCAGATTTGCAGACGCAGATTTGACTTACAGATGTGCTGAGTTTCTAGTGACCAGTGACTGCTGAGAAATCAGATGTATGTATACTACTGTTATCCAATGCTTGGATAACATTACAGTCAACAATTCACTCCACTTTAAAATGTATTTGCAAAATAGATAGGAAGAGGGACTCCTTCAATTAATGAAATGCTCCTCTCACCGTCCAGATCCTAATGTTATCGAAGCCGTACGAGAGAGACTAAAAGTTAAAAGACTCAGTATATTACATTGTTTTTATTAGATCCTTGAAAAATTCAATTTAATTTTCATTTTGTACAATTTTATTTTTGTGTCTCAGCCCAGTGTGTGTCTGTGTGAGTATGTGAATGAGTGAGTTTTGTGTTTCAGCCCAGTGTGTGTGTGTGTGAGTATGTGAATGAGTGACTTTTGTGTTTCAGCCCAGTGTGTGTGTGTGAGTATGTGAATGAGTGAGTTTTGTGTTTCAGCCCAGTGTGTGTGTGTGTTTCAGCCCAGTGTGTGTGAGTGTGTGTGTGTGTGTGTGTTTCAGCCCAGTGTGTGTGTGTGTGTGTGTTTCATCCCAGTGTGTGTATGTGTGTGTGTGTTTCAGCCCAGTGTGTGTGTGTGTGTGTGTTTCAGCCCAGTGTGTGTATATGTGTGTGTGTGTGTGTGTGTGTGTGTGTGTGTGTTTCAGCCCAGTGTGTGTGTGTGTGTGTGTGTGTGTGTTTCAGCCCAGTGTGTTTGTGTGTGAGTGTGTTTCAGCCCAGTGTGTGTGTGTGTGTGTGTGTGTGTGTGTGTGTGTGTGTGTTTCAGCCCAGTGTGTGTCACTGTGGTCAGGTCAGGGACTGCCGTGCTCATCCTCCCCTTCCCAGTCACACAACCACTACGCTGAATCTTCCCTTCCTCCAACCACCTCTCTCCCTGAGTCCTGTCCTGGGGCCCCTGTCCTTCGCACTCAGTTTTCCTCACTTCTCAGTCCAGAAAGTCCAGCACTGTATCTTTTATTGGCTCTTCTGTTTAGAACAAACGATTGTGCCTTTTGCCTCTCGGCTCACCAGGACTAACCCCAGCCAACAAACACAAGGACAATGCAAAAGAGCAGCTAAGCTCTTCAGACTCACCCACCTTTGAGCCATTCATCAGTCATCGCACTGCAGGTCACACATCCCCGTGCAGAACAATCACGTTCATCTACGAGATCACTGCAAGCCTGCAGGCGCCAGGGAAGCCACAGCAAAACCTAAGCCCCGATGCCCACCTCTCCCCAGTCCACAATCTGCCAGCTGATCGCCACTGCATGGGGACTCCCGGGCACTGTAGGCAGTGACATGATCCAGATCTGAACCTCCAAATGAAAACAGCACCTTCACTGGTTCAGCCACTTGGGAGCCCCATTCAACATGTTCCGAAGTCAAGGTCCAACTCCCGCCTGTGGTGGTATGCACACAACACGTCACCCCCCTCCATCTGCCTTCACTCATTCTCTGCGTGTCTGTCCAGGTCTCAGTCTGTCTTCCGGTCTCCTGCCCTCAGTGCTCACACCCACACACAGCTGCTGCTGACAGCGTTCCCAATCCCTCCCTCCCTCCCTCCGCAGTGGGGCTCCGCCATTCACCAAGCCTGACAAACATTGCCTTTTGGGTTGTGCTCGTGTTAGAGCGAGAACACTGATTCTGGCCAGGGAGAGCTATAGAACTTCCAGAATTTAAGCTAATCGCTGTTCCCTGAGCTTGGAGGACGGGGACACATACATTGGCAAACTTTATTACACCATAGTCATGTCTCCGCGGAGCTTCTGAACTGTGGCGCTTAATGCTAAGATCAGTGGGCGGAATTCACACTAATAAATAATACAGCTTATAAATATGCCATAAAGACAATCACATGCATGTATGCCTTCTATCAAAAACGTTGAAAGACCATTAAGCAGGAATCAGCCACGGCTTACCCAAACCTCAATCAAAAAATGGGTTTTATCATAAGTGTCCAAGTCTGTGGAAACAGAACGTTCAGATGTGACGTTTCCACAGAAATCAAGGGGATTGTTTACACTAAAGCTGTCTGTCAACAGTTTCTTTCCAGCAACAATGTTATAAGCCAGAATAAACATACAGAGTGCAGTTAGGACCGATCCTTGGATGGAGAGCTAGGAACTGCCAGAGGTCAGTAATAGCGACTTATTCAGTAAATTCGAAATTGATAGGTATTCATGTAGTTTTTTTAACCGTCAGATGTTTTGCTGGACTTTCGAAAGAATCTGATACTAGTGATTACGTACCCTAGCAGTGACTAACGGGTGGTTTGTTTCAATGCAGGATACCCTAACTCATCCAGTCACATTAATGGCGTTCTGTGTCTGACATGAAGCCATAACAGAGGGAAAAATGTGCACATTGTTTAATATAAAGACATTTCAGGTGAAAGAGAAAAGTTTGGAACATTCAATAATGATCTTTCTGGCTTTCCTCGCTACGGCTCAAAAGACTAAGACCCTTTCGAATCCCAGGGGTAGCCACCTGTAATATATAAAGAACTATGATACACATGATTTATAATGAACTATGATACTCCCATCATACTGCGCTTCGACACTTGGTATATATCACTTCAACTTGCTCGCTGTGGATCACCGCGCAGCGCACAAAAAAGTGCCAACACTTTTGACTGCAGTTGGATACGATCGTCGGCTCTGGTGTGGCTAGCTCAAACCTTCCTGCTCGGTGCAGGATGACGTATGCCGGTGTGTAGCAGCAATGTAAGTGCACATGCCTGTGTCCCAGGGACAGTGTTGTTGTTGTGCGTGCTGCGTGCTGTTAAACATGCTATGTGTTTTCTCCCCTCCCCTCCAACCCCCTCCATTTTCTCGCTATTCTGGGAAAAGCTTAATTGCAGTCTTTCTCTGTGTGGTTAGGCAGTGTGGTTCTGGGTTGTACTTAGCCTACCTCTCTCCCTGCCTTTCCGTTTCCCACTCTCCTGCTCTCCCGTTCCCTCTGAGACTCTCTGTTCCACGTCTCATTCACTCGCTCATAAAAACCAATTCCGATTAAGGTTCGTTTTTCTCCCGTCCATCTCCAGAGAATCCCAATTTTTACCCACCCATGCACCATACCCAACCATAGCCACCTACCTTACCCTAACCCTAACCATCCACCGAACCCTAACCATCCACCATTCCCTGGTTCCGTCCCTTCCTCTCTCTGCCTCCCAGCTGTGGAGATCTGCTCAGTGACAGCGGGCTGTTTCTGGGCTCTCAA
>JAOYSI010051105.1:0-12337 GCA_025775065.1 Hiodon alosoides | reverse complement strand
GTTCTCTCTGTGTAGGGATTACCTCCACTCAGTGTGAGGGTTCTCTCTGTGTAGGGATTACCTCCACTCAGTGTGAGGGTTCTCTCTGTGTATGGATTCCCTCCACTCAGTGTGATGGTTCTCTCTGTGTAGGGATTACCTCCACTCAGTGTGAGGGTTCTCTCTGTGTAGGGATTCCCTCCACTCAGTGTGATGGTTCTCTCTGTGTAGGGATTACCTCCACTCAGTGTGAGGGTTCTCTCTCTGTATGGATTCCCTCCACTCAGTGTGATGGTTCTCTCTGTGCAGGGATTTCCTCCACTCAGTGTTAGGGTTCTCTCTGTGCAGGAATTTCCTCCACTCAGTGTTAGGGTTTAGTTTGTGCGAGAATTTGATCAGTGTGAAATTGTGTCTGGGTATGATCTGTGTGAGGGCTTCAAACCAGACAAACCTCCCTGCCGGAATATGTTCTACAGAGTGTTTAATGTTCCCCCAACCCACCAAGCCATTGTAATTACCCCCGGAAAGTGACAATATTACTCCCATTATACTTCGATTCAACGGCAAGCGTTTTAGTTAAGAAAGGCATAATAGATGGAATTGGCGGGGGAATATCTGGACTCGCAGAGGAAAAGAGGAAACGTCAGAGACACATTACAGAACCTATTAAGTAAACCAAGAGCTTGAACAATGCCTTAACGACATCAGCGCGCGATGTGAACACGGCTGTCACATGTCCCATTGTTTATCCCCGCCTCTGATAAGAGCTTTGGCAGACGACACTGAGAGACGCAAATAACATTAGCACAAGAGTGTGGCAGGCTGGGGGCTGAACGACAGGGGGCTGTGCCAATTTTACTGGCTTTCCTCAAGGTGTCATACATCACAGAATGTTTGAATAGAAAGCCAGCCTCCGCAGGAGCCCGATGCAAAGGGAATTTGGCCCTACGTCAGGGTTGAGCGGACCTAGCGGTCATTTGACATCAAACCGTGACGGCCAGATTAAGCTATATAGAACTGACGACTGAAACAATGACTGACTCCAGAGTGTAGGTGAGCCCACACGTTGGTCGAATATGATTAGGAGAATAAATTATATGAGGACATGAAAGACAACAGAGAAGAGAAGCAGAAAAATTAGTTGGGGAAGCAAACGGGGTAAAAATTTTACCCGATGTTTTGGGGGCGTTCCTTTTTCTTAAAAATTTTATTCAGGATTAACACTAACACTAGGTGTCGACATGTTTTTATTCTTTATTTAAAGGAACAATAAAAATAAACTTCTTAATCGTTTCTCGACGAGGGATGTAACACAATTATGTGTCAACACAGAGATTTGTTACACCCAAGATAAGACCTGAAGGAGCACAATATTACAGAAACATGGGCTGCCAATTTCTCTTTTAAAACTTCCCATCTTACCAAACTTCTGCTTCTGCTTTCGGCGATTAAATGGATCTGTTTCTGGCTTTCAGCTAAAAATCTAAACAAAATACATTCCCGTTTCTTCATTTCGTTGTTTCACTCCCCTCCATCATCTTCGGTTCTGCCAATTCCACCCACCTGCCTTGCGTTTCTGCTCTCTCCCTCTCCTACACGCCTGACCAAAGCTCGTCCGCCAAAACGCTCCTCTTAGTTTCTTCTGCTTCTACCTGCCACGACCAAACTACGACCATCACCACACCGCGTGGCCACCAGGGCAGGAAACGCCAGTCCACCGGTCCCCAGCTCCGCGGGGCAGCTCACCACAACGCGTGGCGCGGGCGAACGAAAACACGCCAACTCACACTTGGACAGGGTGCTTGTCAAACGCTTCTCTTTCAGTGAGTCGATGGCCACGGGAGAAAACTATGGACTTGGGTTAGCGCTGATGGAGAACAAGGCAGGTGGTCAATGAAAGAGGGTGGCCATTACCCAGTGAATAATGGACCACAAGGCTGGTGGTCAATGAAAGAGGATGGCCATTACCCAGTGAATAATGGACCACAAGGCTGGTGGTGTACATCAAAGCTCAGGAACACTTTGGATAATAGTGGGTGATTATGTCCACTCAACATAATCTTAGCCTTTTTTTCCGCAAACCCGTTACTCTTTGTTGGATTTGGTCTGGGCAGTGCAGCTAAAGCCGTTTTTAGCGGCCGGCTCGACTGGCCGAGCGACGCGGGAAGCGATGCAGGGCGCAGACTTCCTGAGAAGCGCCGCTTTCCGTTTCCGTTTTAATTGGCCCGTCGGAGCTCCGCGCTTAACCGCTGACTCATCCCAACGCCATTCCAATTTGTGCGCTTATCTGGCCGGGCTGAAGAGAGGAGATAAACAGGCCAGGTCTCGATAAGGAGCGCAACCTATCCTTAGGCTTACAAGGACAGCTGCTCTCTCAGCGATGACCAGGCCTTTACAGACACTCAACACTGCCGCTGAGCTTTCCTCAGGAGGGACAATAATGCGACTCTCAGTTAAAAATAAAGCAAAAAAAATAAATAAATAATGCCTGGCTCAGGAAGATCTCATTCATTTTTTATTGCACCCATTTCCTCTCTAACCTCGCCACCACTTAGCACCTTCAATCTAATGGGGCTCCTTTGCCCAGGGCCCTGGTGCTACACCAGCGTTACGCCTGGGTACAAGACGCCGTGGGCGCGAAAGCAGCTGATTGTACCGTCTCCTGGGAACGTGCCATCAGGAGAAGGGACTCGTCGCAAACAAGATGAAAAATCCCACAGTCCTGTCAAACTCCTTAACCCTTTTTCCTCCGGGCCTCTCCATGCCGGTTAGGTAACACACCATATACTGAACTTAATCTACTGGTTAAGCAAACCGGAAGGAAAGTACAGAATTTGCAGCCACAGGAGTGCCTGGAACCTGGCAAAAGGCAGACTGGTTCACTGTTCTCGGGGATTCATTGGAAAACACGAGCCGATGTTTCTTTACCGTGAACTGTAAATGGTTTCTGAGATCTCTGATATTTCTGGCGCAGATAAACAGGGTCAAGCCTTAAAAGTTCACACGCAAGGCCGAGAGACAATAGCCTTGAAAAAGATTTCCACACCATTCCTATCATCCATGTTCTTCTGCACAAACCGTTCGGCCAAATGGGCTTCAGTCACAGAATATTAATATTCTCAGATATTTTTCAGCACCCACGGGAAATCAGCATTTATGCAAATTCCCCTTAAGTAAAGTTTTAACGGAGCACCTTAACCCAGAAAGAGCTGATGATCTGGAATGAAGGCGGAGGTGCCCCCGGATGAGAGCCCGCCAGCTCCCCTCAGCCAAACCTTCCTGTCCCATCGCAAAGCAGAGATGTGACTGTGCCCTGAGTCTTCCCGGGGGAGTGTGTGAGAAGGGCTCCGCGCCCCACCCGTCAGCGCCACTCCCTCCGGGGGGCAGCCCGGCACATGGAGTCGCAAATGGAGGGAAGCCCCAGCGGGGATACGCTGCAGCGAACGCCACACTCCTCTTTCAATAGCCCCTAAATGTGCTGGTGCAGGCCTCGGGCTTGTTAACTCGGTGTCAATCCGATGCAGTCGGTGCGTGCGCGTCACGTACAAAGACTGGATTCGGCTGGAATCAGGCACTTGCATTTCTGGCAAGTAGCTACTGTTTATAACCAGTGCCTGATCAATGAAAGGTTGGACTTATCTCATATGTCAGGTGTAAGAGCAAGCTGATAAAGAGAAACTACATTTTTTCACAGCCTTTTTTTGTTCATATTTACGTAGTATGCCAATAAACACACACACACACACACACAAAATAAGTTTGTGCTTCTTGGTCCACTGCGTAGAACCTTGTATATCCAAGATGCCCTCGTCTCCTCCAAGGCAGAAACATAAACTAATCATAAACAATATAATCCACTGTTGCCCTGGCCTAGCCGTAGGAGCCAGGGACAACCCGACGGCGGTAAGGACATGCAAGTCGATCCATGAGCAGTCATCAAAGGCCTGTAATGACTGAACGGAACCAAAAGGTCACACAGGACCAAGACCCAGCATTATAACTTACAGAGCGCAGATAAGCTTCAGCTCAAAGAGCTTGGGATTCATTACACGGCTGCTTCATCGCAGGAATGTCAGGCTACATTTGCAATGTGAATAACTGAAGGCTGCCTGTTAACCCAGACAAGGCTAGCCGAGCGACGAAAATCAGGTACCAATGTCTTTACACAAAAAAAAAAAAAAAAAAGTAGGCCTTTTTAATGGTCCGTCTCATGATGACAAATAAAAGAGCAAAATAGCAGGTAAAATTATCACAGTATACAGAAAAAACAGTAACTGGTTAATAGACTAAATAGAGATAAAATATGCATAAGTATATATATAGATATATAGTAATAATAATATTAATAACAATAATAACAACACGGTGGGTGGCACGGTAGCGCGGTGGCTAGGGGTCTTGGGTTCGAGTCCCAGCTCAGGGTATCTGTCTATGTGGAGTTTGCGAGTTCTCCCCGTGTCCGCGTGGGTTTCCGCCAGCAGTTCTGGTTTCCACCCACCGTCCAAAGACTTGCGGGTTAGGTTCATTGGCCATGCTAAATTGCCCTGTAGGTGTGTGTGTGTGTGTTGCCCAGCGATGGCCTGGCTTCCTGTCCTGGCGTGTATCCCTGCCTGGCGCCCTGTGCCTGCCAGGATCGGCTCCGGCGTCCCCCGCGACCCTGACCCGGATAAGCTGTTTCGAAAATGGATGGATGGATAACAACATGATCAGAGATAATTTAGCTGCATAAACCAGACTATTCTGCGACAAAGTTAAAGGTTTCTAATTATATGCCTGGCTAAACAGGTAGCATTTGAGCTTCGATTTAAAAGTGACTTCATTCTTACAGTCACTGATGTGCGGAAGCTATTCTCATTGTTCTCCCACTAAAGTGGGTCTCTCACATTTAGAAACACAATAGTGGATGATCTTTTATTGAAACCTAAAGATTTTTACCATAGTCCCAGCTATATTTCCTGACTTGTGTGCTATTATTTCCCCTCAGCACCACGATAAACATTGAGATTATCACGGCATTGCCTGAATTCTATTATATTAGGAGTTGATAAATATTTAAAAAAATTTCCCCCCCAATTAGAAGTCGCCTCATTTTCCCACTCCAAAACCGCACCAGCACCCATTAGTTAGAAGCTGAAGCCCAACTGATCTGGTCCGACCACCCACCGTTGTCAGTGGGGACTCTTGGTGCCTTTGCCGCTGAAAAGCTTTTCACAAACACTATTAGGAGCTTTTCAAAACGTAACTGGATTCAAACGCCACACTAGTATTTGTGCCCGTGTGACTGTGTTTCTCAGCTGCAGGGTGCTTACCTTTGAGCAGTCATGTTCAGATAATCAAAAAACACAGTCAGGTATCAATCCATATGGTGGCGGAGGGAGACTCAGACCAGCCACTGGGCCATTGAAATTCCAAACCATTTCCAAATCAGGGCCAAATAGCCGGAGTTGACGGGTCTCTTTCTCCAGGATATACTGGATCCCTCTGCCTACTGGCCAGGCCAAAAGGGGATTAGGGAGAGCTCTACTAGGTGTAGAAGCTCTGATTGCGGTGAGGATCGACCCCAACCTCAAAACACTCTCCAATCAACACTGAACTCATCCTCTTCTCATTAAGGATGAGGGAAGACAACGTCAGGGGCGTGGGGGAGGGGGGTGGCCTGTTGGGAAAATCATGGGGGGTATTTTAATTTTTCACAATTTCCCCCATGGGGGATAAATAAAGTACTACTACTACTTAAACTCTAGAGATACAATGAGCAGGGTGACCACACTACAGTGTTCTTGATAAAATGTTTGACTCCTCCAGTAGGCACATGAAATGAAATGATCCCAACTGCCTTAGTTAGGAGAGGATGATGGGGTACGATGCCTTCCTCCCTTTCTCCCTATACTGCAGAGGAATCGCTTTCCCCCCTCACTCTCTAATTCCAGCCTCTGCTGAACCCTTTGTTTCGCAATAACACCTCTGAAGACCCATTAACCAGCAGGAGAGGCAGAGCCAGATAACAGGAGACCAATCGCAAAGTTGCCATAGTAAAGACTCTTGTGTCTGGGCGCCTGCGTGTGCTTTGTGTTTAGTGTTTGTGTATGAGTGAGTGTGCGTTTGTGTGTGGGTGTGTACACACTTTGATTATCCCCTTTATAAGGTTGTGTGCCAGGAAAGTTAAAGCTGAAATACAGCTGATTGTCGGCCGTAACGAGACGAAACAAGACACAGCATGTATCGCAAAACATATAAAGCAAACCCACCAGATGCAAAAATAAGATGCTCCGTTTAAACACATTACTTCTATTTAAATAGAAAAGAAATCAGAAAGTTTCCCCCTCTGCACCTATGGTTTTCAGGGCAATCCTTATGGGGTGAATAACTTTATTTTGTCACTGTTTAAAATGGAAATAAGGGTCTGATCTGCTGGTGTCTCCATGCCACGACGCAGATGCTGGTGGAAGCTCCCATAACTATAATTAGCAATAAAGCTGCCCTGTTGAGGTTTGTCAGGCTTATTCTGCGCGGTTCAGAATGCAAGTCTATAGTCTGCCACAGAGACCAACTTTAATCAGTGATAGATAGCACACTGCCCTCTTAAGAGAGCTAGCAGGAAGTTGACAGGGACACCGCAAACTTTTCGTGTCACATGACTAGCGGCTAGACGGTCACATGGCCTTTGACCCACCTGGTTGATGATGTAGATGCCGTAGTCAATCTTTTGTCGGCGCAGGATGGGGTGGAGGTAGTGCAGCCAGTACTTGAGGTGGTTGTCCCGATGCCGGAAGGGGATGATAATGGCCACCTTCTGCTTGGCCCGGCAGTCTGGCGGGGTGTACCTGCCCCCCTCGGTCACATTCGGGTTCTCCCTCTGCACCCGCTCGAGTGTCATCAGGGTGCTGAACTCAATGAGCAGGCGTCCCACTGAGGAGGAAGGAGACGGGCAGGAAACATCAGTGCACTGCCAAAAGTAACGATACCCACGGCAACCGTAGGACCTCGCAGCGTCGTTCCTCAGCATCAGAAATTACCGTCTCACGTTGGAGATGATTGACTTAAACTAATCCGAATCGTTGCTAAACTTTTTCAATGCCGAAAAGTTGAAATTTAATTTGAATTCAAATGAAGAAACTTAAGACGAAGTCCCATAATAATATTTGAAGACTCACAGTTGTGACAGTCGACGAACCATTCTCCAATGACACCTTTCAAAAAGTTAATACAGCTTTCTGTCTGCCAAATGTGACCACCAGGGGGAGTGCCGTCACATTCCCCTCTGCGCTCACTTTTAATTGATCAAAGCACTTCTGCTGTACGCAAGCCAGCCACTTACTTATTTACAAAGTAGGATGGAGGGATTAATAGCACACTTAAAGACTTTAAACTTTACTCTCTTCCTTTTTCGCTAACATAATAATCCCGGACGTAATGTAATGTAATAGATGTAAAACACGACTGCCTGTCCCAACTAGATTTGCGGCGGACATTTGCGGCGGCGGAGTGGAAACCAAGGTATAGCTCTCACATGATCCAAAGCATCAAGCTGGCATTATTGTGGACCTTGAAAACAATTGCAACCCCCATTTGGAGCGCAGGCGTTAGCTTAGCTTTGTGAATGCTGGGTAAATTCGATACAGTGCACCCTAACCCTATCAGGAACCCGTTAGAACACACATATTGTATTCAAATTTAGGGGGCATGAAAGACTAGGAATAGACACTAGCAACACTGAATCAGCGATTACCTTCTCCCTAATCAAAAACCTAAAAGCTACTTTTAATCAAACAGTACAGTGAGAATCCTTGTTAGACATTATTAGAATAGGCTTTGTAAACAGCCCTGGCTATTTTATCAGTGTTTCCTTATACCATCACTTATGGGGAGTGGATCATAAAGGACACTGGGTCGCGGAGGAGCGTGCTCGATTTTAAGGCACAGAGATGGGCGGGATAACATGCTTGCTGTGGGAACCCTGGCATAGAGATACAATTTGTCTGAGGCTGAGGTAAAGGTGGCATTTGGGCCGTGCGGATAAATCCTAATAGTGCTCACGTGATCGGTAAGGGTGCTACAGGTCAGCACACCATTCCTAATGGTGACACACAGCGTGCAGGGACACACACAGACACACACAGACACACACACACACAGAGGGCCGTTAAATAGTTCTCGTTTCCCATTCAGCCCTAAATCCTTTTTCATCACTGGCCTCTCAGCTGCCTGCCCTTTGTTTATTGATTTCCAGCTCAGGGGAGGAGCTGGCCAGCGTCGGCTGATAAGGGGTGGATGGACGGCGGCGGAAGGACCAACAGGTCCAGATGCTCCAGTGTCTCAGAGATAGCGGACAGGCAAAGCAGCCAACCGTGCAGGCCAGATGGATATATGACGGATCCCCTTGTCGTCCCGCTGACAGAGTGACAGGCAGATACACGTGCCGGTCTGCATCGACCCACCTGCGTTACATAAAGCGCGGAGAGTAAATGAGCAGCGAACCAAACTGAATGTGCTGCGTCAGTGCAAAGCGGACTTTCCGCTCTCATTGCAATCTCCATTCCCTGGTCCTTCTGCCCGCCCACATTCCACCACGCCTGGCAGCCCAGAGGCATCAAAGACCATGCAGAACACGGGCAGGGGGTCGTAGCCGCGCCCAAACGCCCAAACAAGGAGCGTCACCGTCACAACCGAGGACGGGGTGGCGAGTCGCAAGCAGCTTATTCAGATCTGGATATCGGCTCATCGCCAATGGGGAAAAAAAGCACTAGCTCTATAATCGGCCTACAGCGTGGACGCTCATCAGACTTCAGCAGGAGGATTCCACCTGCGTCTGACCTCCAGCGCCTCCAAATGTGTAATCCCTTCAGGCGGCGCACGCACATCCTCCAGGTACACGGATGGAGGGAACACTGAACAGGGTGCAGGCAAAAACTAAAGAGTTGGCCCGGTCAGTAGCGGTGCCTGGTGGAACCGCGTGGGTCCGTGCCAAACGCGGCATCATGGGGGCAGAAACAGAACACAGCAGCCGGTTAAAGAGACAAATGTGGAATACGGTCTGACAGCTGGTACTGTGGGAGGGGTGGGAGGGATGTTGCAAAATGCTGAACTCTGGAAACAGGGGGAAAGGGATTGAAGAGGGGGGTGGGTGGATGAGAGAAGACCCGTGATAAATGTGTTGTTTTCTGCGATTGATTAGACGGCTGAGCCGTGGCCTGCACCAGAGCTAGCAGCGGCGCGACCCCCAGATGGGCTTAGCACCTTTTAATCTGCTGCAGACAGGCTGTCAGCCATGCGGGGCTCGGAAACCTGGCGCCATGGTGGTGCACAGCTGTCGGCCCGCCGAAGAGAATCGCAGCGGGGGGGGCTTGGTAGCGCAGCGCGACCGGCCCGCGTGGCGGCCTCAGTGCTCTCGAGCGTAGCGCAAGTTTCTCCGGGCGTCGGTGTCAGGTCAAGGGGGAGTCACCGCCTGCCCCGGGAGCCCGAGGAAAAAAGCCAGGAAGCATTAACGTCATTAGCAACACACCAGAGAGCCTCCACGAGGCTTAGCAGCGCGCTGCAATGCCCTTCGTGCTCATGCAGGCTCCCGGGGCGCTAATGGTGCCCTTTGGACGAGCGACAGTCAGGCTCCATCCTCTGTCACAGCTCCTATTCCTCACACTCCCCCACATGACCAGTGCAGGGTCACCATCCCTCCGCAGCGCGGTATCCGAGTAGGCCAGACTTACATCTGCACTTACAGAGCAGCCCAACAAAGGCTCGCAGGAAGGCTTCCACCGCTACGTATTGTTCAATATGATGGCTAACTCCTTACAGTCTCAGGGGCAGGGGGATGGTAAGAAAACCCAGGTGAGCTCAAATAAGGCTCGCAGAGGTAGCGGTCCAAAGTGTAAAACGGTTTCTCTGGCTGATTAAAAGGCTTGCGTGGCATTCAGAGTGCACGGATCCCCGAAACGCCAAGCCATTCTGATTGTACTTAATATCAATTCTAAAGTGCCCCTTGGTCACGCACGGCACCCCTGCTCTAGTGGAACCCTACTGAGAGAGAGTGGTGGCTGGCAAATCCGCAGACTTGACAAATGGGACGGTCTCCCTTGAACAGTTTTAATTCTGCGCTCCCCGTTACTGGCAAAACTGGAGTATGTTCGCCTGGGCGTTTGCATGGTCTTAATGACGCAGGATGCTCGCCTCACAAAGAGAGGCCAGGGAAAGAGATGAAGGTGAGATCTAGAGTAATCGCACTGAGCTCGTTTCCGCTGGGAAATTTTGGCGGTCGTGGCACTGTCAGAGAGGACCGGCCCAATGATCCATCCGGCAGCAGGTCGGCTGTCACATGAGCGAAGTTAGGAACCACTGCTTCAAGCACAACCAGGGGCTCCCACACAGGGGTCCAGCACAGGGGCTCCCACACAGGGGTCCAGCACAGGGGCTCCCACACAGGGGCTCCAGCACAGGGGCTCCAACAAAGGGGCTCCAGCACAGGGGTCCAGCACAGGGGCTCCCACACAGGGGTCCAGCACAGGGGCTCCAAAACCGGGGCTCCCACACAGGGGCTCCAGCACAGGGGTCCAGCACAGGGGCTACAGCACAGGGGCTCCAGCACAGGGGCTCCAAAACAGGGGCTGCAGAAACGAGAAGCATCGGTCCCGGTGTCCTAGCTGGCATTTAGTCCCTACTTCGGCATTTTGGCTGAATAGGATTTTAGTAATTTTCCATTTGTGCCTGCTATGTTCAGTGAATAGTAACAAAGCATTGCATTGCTATAACTACCAATTACTCCAACCAGAATCAGTTTAAGGCGAGGGGGAGCTGAGAAACCCCATTCTTTGATGATAATCGCTGACTGGAAGCTGCCAGAACTCAGTTATTACTCGAGGCAGCATGGCAATATTATTTTTGTTGAGCCATTAGACTGGTATTCTTTCAAAATCCCCCCTCATTTGGCAATTTGTTAATTGTTCAGTTGCTTTTCATTTGTTCTTTCCTCGTTAATTAACAAGAACCCAACAACAAAAGCCAATACAATAGCCTGTTGTTCTTGACCTTGTCTGGGCCCTAGCAAGATAAAAATAAACCCAAACTAACTAAAAAGACATTGGCTCACTGAGCAGATCTCCTCCTTATTCCGCTCGGAGCCACGCCCCTTCAACGCTCCCTGGCCTATCCTTCACTCTCACAAGTTTTTTATATGGAGACCTGCTTACATGCGCAGAAAACCCGAGTCTGGCACAATAGGAAAGGCAGAATTGAAATTTGATCACCTTTCTGGAACTGCCAGTCAAATGAAAATACAGTGTCCATTTACGACACGCATTGCTACTAATGTGATTCAATTCCGTGGCTATGATTTAACTGACATACGGCCCTACAGAGCAAAAAAGATGGCTGGTTTAAGTTCTGAATTGTCTCACACGCACACACACGCGCACACACACACACACACACACAGGAAAGCTTACATGAAAGCCAAATAGTATCATTCCAAGAAGACTTTCGGTATATAAAGGAAGAGGGAAAAATATCATTTGAATATCATAATGAACTTAAGGCAGATGCACCCAACCCTTTCCACTGAAACACACAACATATTCTCTACATGAATGACCAGAAAGATCGAGAGTTTTGACTATAAATCAGTAGAAAGATAATGGGAAACCGGTCTAGCTTTGCCACATAAAATAACCTTGGGATTTAAACCCCTGGAGCTCACTCACAATCAAGGTTGTAAAAAATAAATCAAATGTCCTCCTCCGAAATGGAGCAGATTACGTGGTCGATACATTCTCCCTCCACGCTTTTGCTGCAAGGAGATGGACTTCACATCCGGACAAGTTGTTGGGAGGTGTATGACTGACCTGAGGCCGGTGGTTTGACAGAGAACAGGGAGAGGGCTATGTTGCGCAGGGCCAGGTTACGTGAGTTGGCGGAAGGGCTGTTATGTAAAGACGAGCTGTCTCTTTGGGGCAGGAGGAGATGTCTGCTGACCCCAGTGATGGGCGGGGGCGCGTTTAAAAGGCCTTAAGGCATGACAGCACCGAGCCGTCTCGGTTCACATCAGACTCCGGTTGTCACGGGAGTCCTCACACTTGAGGTCTGCCGATCCCGACAGTGAGAGAGTCCAATGGTTCCCAAGCCACGCTCTTTCACACCCACCAACACACACAGAAGTACCAGCCAAGCAACTGCAATCATTCAAGAGTGGCAGCCACACAAGCCCAAACACACAGCCACACAGCACACGAGCCCAAACACACAGCACACAAGCCCAAACACACAGCCACACAGCACACAAGCCCAAATACGCAGCCACACAAGCCCAAACACATAGCACACAAGCCCAAACACACAGCCACACAGCACACAAGCCCAAACACACAGCCAT
>JAOYSI010051094.1:0-25827 GCA_025775065.1 Hiodon alosoides | reverse complement strand
ACACACACACACACCCACACACACACACACACACACACACACACTCACACCCACACACACACACACACACATACATGCATGCACACACGCACACACACACACACACACACACACACAGCATAGCCCCTTGTCCCACCTCTACAGAAGGGGGACATGCAAGCTGAACAAGCAGTCTTTCAGGCCTGCTGAAGAAAGGCAGGCCCGCCGTGTCTGGGTCGCTGACCCTCAACAAGACGCCCATTCATGGACCCTGCCTGCAGCTGAGCTGTTCCTACCTGGGCCAGAATTACAGACCTTTAATCTAACAGAATGTACAAGGCACTCGAACTGCTGAAGCATCGTGCGTGTTCACAGGGGACTGGGGGGCGGGGCGGGGGCGGGGCTTTAAGATAAGCAACAAAAAGGCAGAACTTTATCCTTTTCGGGATGAGTGCATTTCCTTTCTGTTTCTCCCAACAAAGGGCAGCTGACACAAATGGCCCACTATCTGTGTCACTGGGAAGTGGAGAGCAATTTGTTTCTATCCAACGGGACAGTCCCATTTTTTTATTTGTTGGCTTTTGTCCCCGGGGGGGGTACTCATGCGAGTTGCGACCTTGAACGTGAGGCGTTCGCGGGGCCCCCGGTCCTAGGTGGCTGAGGAAGAATTCCCGCGTTTCCTCATTCAGGTGCCGGTGAGAATGTGGAAGACAGGCCCCTAGGGACCCGCACAGCCCTGCCGTTCTCAGCGTCGCAACAAAAGAGAAAACTTGAATGCGACTGATTTCTGCCAGGCTGCACCTGCTGGTGATTCCGCTGGCCCACCCCAGGTCATAGAGGGGTCACTTCAGCTCCCTCCTGCCTGGCTGATCACATCTGCGGCTGCCTGACCTCTCTGATTTATGTTGGACCCCGCAGAGCTAAAACACTGAGCTAGATTATTATATTTCACACAGCTGACACACCTTTCTGGAGGACAGTCAGGCATGTAGACAAAATGACAGGTTCTTCATCCCTTTTAAAAAATATCAATCAATTCCGTTTCTGGCAGCCAACAAAGACTTTTATCCTACAGTGAGAATTACAGTAATGTAAGGTTGTTTTTTTAATCCGTTACCATTTTCAGATCGAATAACCCATGCGAAATGAGCTGCACACCAAATGACCCATTGGTATGAAGTTGCTTCTTCGGCTACAGATGGCGTACATAAGAAATCTGGACTCTTGGGCTGGCCCCCTCATAATGAAACCTAAGTATATATAGAAAGTGGAAACTTCAGCTGGTGTTAAAACAGTTCTCTTCGTTGCTCCATTTTGTGCCGGTGAGAGACCAGGGCAGTTTAAAGAAACAAGATTAAAAGATAAATATTTCCTTGAGCTAGACAGTGGCTCCAATAGAAAGTGTCTCCACACACGTTTCAGAGCATTTAGCATGCAACCATTCCCCCATTCTTTTCTCATCGAGTTTGTTTTTTGAATATTTTCGGACAAAAGTTCCAGTGTCTTAAACGTTGATATCTGACACACATTTAGCCTACAAAAAAAAAAAAAAGAAGATTTTCCTTCCCTTTATTGAACAATCAGGGGAGTCAGTTCCATGTCTGATAAAAGCCCTCCTTTGCAGACGCACCTGCACGTTTTGTGAGCGTCGAGGGTGTGTGATTTAGCGACAGTATTCATGCACACAATTCACGGACTGCATAAACTAAAGAATGCTAATGACCCGCTGAACAGCAAGGAGGTCATGGTTGGATGCCCTGGTGAAGACCCAGTGGCTTTCACACAGCTGAGTAGCCTGAGAGGCTCAGACAAGGTAGGGGAACCGTGGATCTGTGTTGAGACGACAGGCCTGGAACTCAGTGCTGTCCTTGACGAAAAAACAGGTTACAGGCAAAAAAAAAAACCCAACACAAAATCAAAAAGTCAGGTCTGCGCTTAAACTTTTCGACTCAGCGAGTTTACACCCGTTCCCAATAAACCACTCTCACAGTGAGGACGCCGTATGCAGGGATCACGCAGACCACGAAATGGGTCCCAAGAAGTTTGACTGATTCACTGCCTCTTTTTTTTTTACAATTACAATTATTCTTTCAACTTGACTCGAGGCACATAATCATACTGCCAATGTAAACGCAACCCTAAGTCCTGCAGACTTTATTGTATTTAAATAAGTGGATAATTTGTCCGCTTCAAAAAAAACAGTGTGAGAGAGAAGAACAAATGTAATACAAAACATAGGTTGTGTATACGAGTGACCAATAATCTTTGCTAATAATATTTTATTTTTTATAAAATAAAATATATATATTATTATATATTTTATAATATGAGCAAAGGAGAATGTCAAAGCAAGTGGTCCCGCACATTCCAGAACCCATCTTCTCTGGAACACTGGAGTAACATTAACTCCTGTGTGAGTGGTTTGGAGGTTCTGCACATCAGAAGTGCCCTCCCCCTGGCTCAGAAGGCACCGGGCCCGGCGTCTCGCCCTCCTGAAACATCTCCCTCCGAGGTGGCTAAGTAGGCTCTGGACACATATGGTTCAATTAATTGAAAACCCCTTTTGTGCTCGGACCCTGGGACCCCCATCTGGGACTCCTAGGGGCGTGAAATCCAACGTAATTATTAGTAATCATCGCAGATCATCGGAAACTGATCCCAAAGCTCTAATTACGTGATGAATGTCTGTATTACACATGTCGCCTCTTTCTGCGGAACCCAGGAGACCGTGGATAATGGACAGCTAAAAGGGGGAAACGGCCGATCTCTTTTGTTGGGGTCCGGCCTATTGTTTACACACTAATACATTTCCCTGCAGTTTAGCAGCGGACAGGCCACAGCCAAAGCCCATTCAGGAGGTTGCTGTGAGTGGCTGCATTCACAAAAGCACAGGAACTTTTTCATTTGTCATGTTTTTATGCACATTAATAATAATAATAATAATAATAATAATAATAATAAATTGTATAATGTGTTGTTAGAGCCTGTTTGTATATAAATAACCAGAATATCTGCAATAAAACAGCCTTTCCTCTACACACGAGGGAAAAATGAATAATGAAATATTTGCAGTTTTCGTTAAAAGCTCTTTTTTCCTTTTTCGCGTCGGTTTCCGTCCGTTTTTTCTGTATATAGCTCGTACAATGTAGCATTCCTGTTTGATTTTGGATGTTGGTGCTTAAAGGTAAATCTTTTCCATAATCATTTGCACATCTTTAAAAAGGTTACACGGGGTTGCAATAGCTATTGGTCAGGCAATATAATCGAGAATGCGTTTTCATATGTGTGAGCAATTAGCCAGCACAATGCAAGGCCTTTATCATGTTAATTAGTATTGAGGTTTTAAAATCCAATTATCCAGACCTTTTCATTTTCTGAAATTAAATCAAGACGTTGTCGCATCTGGCCATCTCAATTTATAAGTTACATATGGTGATTTGAAGTGCTATTTGTAAAAATAAAAAAAATGTCACATGCACATTGTCGGGTGTCAATGCAAATCCCAAAAATCCCAAAGGCTTCTTTCGTCGTAAAGAGCAGCCATCTTTTAAGGATTAACAAGTCTCTTGAAGAATAAAAAAAAACATTTATTTCCCGTTTTAAAGTTAAATTAAATAAACATCTCTCTTTTTTTTTTAATCACACGTAATGCGTTTGTAAAGTACATTTTCTCAAGTAAAAGTACAAGCAGTTTCCTCATTAAATCTTGTTTTATGCTGCAACCTGCCTCTAGATGGCACCACATTTTTGAACATGTGGAGGCACCGCAGAACTAGCTGGAGTTAATGATTCCTCCTTCACTTCTAAAAGAAAGCAACTGTCTCCTACAAATCTGAAACTATATCTGAATGGATACCGAGGCAAAAATTCAAAGTCATTACAAGCCTAAGTTAACCTCTCAATTCTGCCTGTAAATGTCAAGAATTCCCTAATTGATACCAAAGTACAATGCGTGATGGGATATTCACTGCCCTGAGTGAAACCGCACGTTCCTTCCTCTTTTACATCCTTTCAGGCTTGTAATAAAGAGGGCTTTCTGTGTCCGCTGGGCCGAATCGACGAGAATGCTACTTATTACCTCAATGGAGTCCAATGTGGAATGCACACCCAGAGACGTATTTGTTCTGCTGGGGGACGCGTGGAACCAGGGAACTCTCCAAATGAGTGTTGGAAGTAATCACGTTTAATTAAGGCAGAGAATTTTTCATCCAGGGCACGGATACCCGGCGTTCCGTTCCCCTGTCAGAGCAACACACCATGTGATCCTAGGTCAAATAAATACGGAAACAATGAGACCACTTTATTTCCGTCTCCATCAGATAATCAAAATGTTGTCGTGGTCAATATTCAGGAAACAAATCAGTGTTGGGCGAGCGGTAATACCGTTACGGCTGAACGTAATTGTTATTTAACTGCTGGTAGCAGTCAACAAACTTCAGCGTGGCAGGTTGTGAGTCGAGCACTGCCAGGTTCCGGGGGCAGTGTCAGTCTTCAAATCAGTCCGTCCCTTATGGGGGTTTTGTTGGGCGCTTTCCAGTTCCCTCCCATGTTGATTGAATGGCTAACCGAGCCTAACTGGGGGCTTATGGATCCAGTGTAGCACGGGAGTGAGTGAAGACATAACCGTGAAGTTTTATAATAAAAAAACAAGAGCGAAACAAGTGGTCCACATGTTGCCTGAATGAGATGTGAAAATATGACGAAAACCAAGGCTTAGTATTAAAAAAGATTTAACGCTACTCTGCGTAACCTATAACTGGTGTGAGGGCTTAATGGGTTAGCTTTTTCTATTCGTTCAGTGTTCAATGTGCTTGATTTTTTTTATCAGTTTAAACTCAGTAGCTTGGCTGGCTTCACGTTCTGTCGTTTCCCAATTTACGTTTCAGCCGTTGTCTTTATTTCTAAGAAAACCACTTCTTTATTTTATTCTCCCCTGAAAGTAAACGAATGTATTCGACTGAGGAGCCCCTCTCGTTTTATTCTGGCATCATATAATGGCATCAACAGATTACTGTCCTGTTTCTCGGTAAACACCAGCCAGGCAGACCTATAATTTACCAGTAAAATTTCTTCAACAGGATTTGCAACAACAGAAAATAAAAACGACAACAACAACAAAAAAACCTTTGTTTTGGCTAGCCTGCAGCAGTGCCAACTTACTGAGAGGGTCCCTTTTCTGACTGCTCACCATTGCAAATGACTGATTTCTACTTTTGTTTTTAGACACTGAGAAATTGCAGCTTTGCCCCCTCAAGAGCACAACAGTAATTGAACAATTAAACTTTATCAATCTAATTACCACTTAGGCACAGCCTGCTATACTGAAAAATCTGAGGGCAGCGGTTGAGCAGATGGACACTGCATGGTGTCTGACTGGGTATTTTTTGCTCTCGGTTCAGAGCTTCGAGGCTTCATCGGTATATCTTTACTGAAGGGGCTATTTTTAGCTCCTTTCTAACTTGAGTGGTAGCTTTAAACGGCTAATGTTTTTACATCTGGATCCAAAACAAACGTCTCCCAGTGATAATTAGTCTTTTCCAATTGCGCTTTAGTTTGCCAAAACGGTGGAAAAAATCTGCTCGCCGTTAGGCGCCAGTGCCTCGCTGGATTGTCTCTGTAAAACTGGCGCAAAAAACCCCCTCGCCACTGGGCCGGGGCCCATTCATTCTTAAGGCTTAAAATGTTATCATTTTCAGATGAATCCTTTTACACTTGAATGGCATGACTGCCAAACCACACGCCTCTTTAAGCAGCCCCGCCAATGGTGTCGCGTGGAGCACACATCTTTTGTGTTCCCCAAATGAAGATAGACAAACGGCAGCCCAGAATTTGCATTTCAAGATAGGCCATTGTGTGTCTAGGGAATAATTGCCACCAATTTTTTATTTTTTTTTTATTTTTTATGGCGGTGCCTACGACCTGCTTAAGTATGTGGCCACCAATAACATATCTTACACAACACAACAACCATCCGCGACATACCTGATACGTAGCCCGCTTGCGTGTAATCTCCAGGCGGGCTGGGATCATTTCAGACGCGACCTTTGCTTTTCAGCGCGGGGGGGCTGGCATCTTTCATCGGGACAAAGGCGCCAAGGGGACGCTGATCGAGCCGCAATCCAGGCTTTTAATGCAGCAGGTGTGTGTTTTTGTCACTTGCCTACCGAGTGTCACCAGGAGGGTCACAACCTCCAATCTATGTAGAAACAAAAGGACAATCTGGTGTTTTGTCCAGAGCATGGATGTTCTTCAGTGAACAACAGTTCATCATTTTCCCCTTTGATGTGCTTATGGTTTTCCCACACTATGTCTCCTTCTTACCTGCCTTGCATTTGCCTGGCCGTCTCTTAATTTCTCCGGTCGAAGTGCTCTCTATTACAGCCCCAAGCTCTGCATAACCGAGAACTGAACTCAGTAAAACTATAACCAATACCCATCTGGTTTTAGCAGACATGTGAAACCGATATCATTTTTGTGTACGACAACGCATGCTTAGGTGTAAAAATTTTGGCAGCAAGTCAGGTTCGCAGGAAGTCTCTATTTTATACTTGCTGCACACTAGATGGTGCTCATCTCTTTATGAAATATAATGATTAAAATCATATTTAATTACCCAATCATATTTAACTGTTATTTATTACTTGTTATTCGTGTATTTTACACTGTAGGTGACTTGAGACTGCAGAATGATGTCATATTATACACTCTCAATAAATTAAAAGTATTTTCCACTCTTTAAAATACCTCCATCGGTTTAAAATTAAATATCTCTGTGCGATGTCAGGGTATCCATAACAACAGCAAACCAATAAAAGCCATATTCTGCGATCCTCATCATAACATTTTGCCTTCATGCTGATTATATTGCATAGTTACAATGATTTGTATACCATGATAAACTGATATACAGTGGGAGGAGGATGCAATTTCAGCTTCTGCAGTGAACCCTTAGCTTCTGGAATGAACCTTGATCTTCTGGGGTGAACCCTCAGGTTCTGGAGTGAACCCTCAGCTTCTGGAGTGAACCCTTAGCCTCTGGAGTGAACCCTCAGCTTCTGGATTGAACCTTGATCTTCTGGGGTGAACCCTCAGGTTCTGGAGTGAACCCTCAGCCTCTGGAGTGAACCCTCAGCTTCTGGAGTGAACCCTCGGGTTCTGGAGTGAACCCTCAGCCTCTGGAGTGAACCCTCAGCTTCTGGAGTGAACCTTGATCTTCTGGGGTGAACCCTCAGCTTCTGGAGTGAACCCTCAGCTTCTGGAGTGAACCTTGATCTTCTGGATTGAACCTTGATCTTCTTGAGGGAATCTTCTTTCTTGGCCCTCAGATTTTTTACATTTATTTTCCCACATGGGGAAATGCACCGGGTTGCTTTATTAATCTCTCGCCGAGAGCGCGTGGTCACACGGGTACCAGCCAAGATACACTTTGAACTCAGAGAGTGGTCTTCTGCCATGACACGTGCCATTGTGTCTGCTGGTCCCGGCCCTAATTTGTCAGAAGGGCCGCTGGCAGACCTGCTGTGTCAGCTCATAAGCTCATAACAAAGTGATCAGAGGGCAGCTAACGGCCCTTGATTAAAGTTCAGTTCAGGTGGCGGGGGCCCGTAAGAAGTGCAAGAGCCGCGGGCCAGGGGCCAGGGGCCCGGGGCTCGGACTGCAGCTGCGACCCTAATTACAGGAGCTGATTTATACTTGATTAAACAAGTCAGTTCCCCTGAAAAGAGCAGTTAAGCTGCCCGTACGCTTCGCAAAATGGAGTGATTCTGCTGAAAATGGATGTGCGTCGCTAACTCCTCTGGGAGCGCGTGGCGCATTTCTCGCTCATTAATAATTCAAATCAAACGAGCAAAAATTAGTGGGCTCGGTTACCGCCGCGTTTGTCCTGCGTTAATTCTGCAGGCATTTTGTAAATGGGGCTATTACATTAAAAAACCAAGCTGAGAGAGGGAGCACGTCTAGCCTTACTTACAAAAAGATTATCAGCGGCACTTTGTTATTGATTCCCCTGTTAAACACTGAGATTTATTTCATAATTTACCGAAGAAATCCATATTTTATGTGTCCAGTAATTCAAAGACCATTCTGCCTCGCAGCCTAAACTGAGTTTTGAATTTACACAGCGCGCAGAGCCATAATATGAATGCAAAACAGAAACATGAGTATTGATTTAAAAATTCATTTTTCTTCCATAATCGAAAGGCAGCTCCTCTGTGTGGAGCATGAATGATGACCTGGGTATTAGGGTCTTACAAGCCATATTAGTTTTCATCCCAGGAAAACAAATATGAACGGGAGCCTGACTAGTCTAATAAATATCTTGCTTTGAACATTAAAAATAATGTTTCTGAAGTTCAGAATGAGACACATCTGAGCAAGGCTGAATTTCTCTGAAGGACTAAATTATCGCCTGTGGCATGGATCGTTTGCTCTTACTCGTCATACTCAGCAATCTATCAATCAATCACACTTTATTTTACAGATCCCCTTAATTGCGGTTTAATCACCTGCTGTGCCAGGTAGGAGGACAATACACAGCTCAGATTTGAAACTCGCAAAGCTAAGGAGAAACACCTGGATGATTTGTGATGTACGGACAGGTGTCTTGAGAGGGACATGGGACGACCATGCTCACGTCCAGAAAAGACTTGTTCAAGTTCCAGAGGCAGGGTTGACCCCCAAAGACCCCCAAAAGCCTCACTGGGTTGTTGGGTAAACCTTCTTCAGAGGTAACCCCCCCCCCTGTACTCTCACTCATGGCCGTGCGCTCATTTCGTCACGCGTGACCCGGGGCAGTGAGGCGGCGATAAGGTGATAAATCTCTCCTGACCCAGTGCTGTTTCATGGCTGTGAAATGCAGACCGAGGAGCACGGGCGAGGTATTCAGTGCCCCAAACTCAGAAGAGTTATAAAAGCTTAGGGGGGGTCGGGGGTCAGAGATCGATTCGAGGGGGGTTCTTAGGGGCAAGAAGAGTACGTGATTCGGAGGCTTTTGGCTAGTGAGAACCTACAGGGCCCTAATTAGAGAATAAAGATGAATTGCTAATTACATTGAAAGTATTATATGCTCAATTTATACTCAGAACGACCTTTCAATAATGCTTGTAGCATAGACCGAATGGACTGGATCGGACTGGACTGGATAATTGGCCTGGGAACAGTTTTGCATGTGATGTGTCGCTTCAGACAGGGGATATATTATAATGCATTATATCATATTTGTGTACGTTAGCTAAGTCTAAACTAGTAAGAAGGCCTAGAATTTCACCCACACCCTTCCCTCCCTTTTGTAGCTCAGGTTGTCATCACAACTGCCACAGAACCGGTGAGATGGATAGAGAGAGAGGGAGAGTGATAACCTACCATCAGGGAACCATCGATCGCAACAGACCAGAATTTAAATCACATCTGAATTAAACAACGGCGTTCGCCAATTTAGATCCGAGTGAACAGTTTTCCGTGGGAGACGGAGTTAAATCGGGAATAGAGTGATTTCCAGATTATAAATCACAGGACATAATTCTCCTTCCCGAACTCTTGACGACAGTGACATTATCCTAAGCGACATTTTATCTTCCGCATGCAGCATCGTGATGGGGAAACTATCATACAGATCGCTTTGTTCTGCTAGGCAGGAGTGTATCAGAATAAAGCACAAGAAAAATATGTTTCATTTCCAAGCTTCCTTGCTTATTTTACATGAAATTGGATTTTTTTCCCCTTTCTTTCTTTCTTTTTTTAAACCGCAGAGACACACCACAATATCACCTTTGTTCCCCATCCAGCGCAATGAATCCTATCTGTCCAGAGATCAAGTCTAGGATTAAATGGGTTGCTTTTCATCAGTCTGGGTGTCAGGGAAATATTTAAAAAATGCAGCAATATATTGTGTTTGGTGTTTACTGCTATTGAGCTTTACTGATTTTCATTTGAGAAGGAGTGAGGAGGGGAATTCTCAAGTTGGATCAGAATCTCCAGTCGTTTTACTTTTGGGTGAATCCCACCGGGGTGATACTGCAGTTGATATTAACTGACAACGTAATTTGTCTGTACCTTGTTATGTGACTGAATTATGGCACTGCTTGTGTGCATGTTCAGATATGTCGCCCTGAAGTGGAAACAGAATTGTGTGGGATATCTGTTACAGTTTTATGAATATGATATTGGAAGCTGTGTTTTAAACCCTTGTCCTCATACCTTAAGGGTTCCCACCTCTTTGGAAACCCCGTCGCTCATGAAACCTGGACGCCTGAAAAAAGTTACACCGCGATATCAATCACGTTTGTGTGGTTATTTCCTCCACGGGTGGCCAATCCAGAGCATGTTGTTTGGGGAGATATTTGAATGTCAACGACTGGTGTGTGAGGACCACCATGGCCTCACACAACAGTGACGAGAGCATTTTGTAAATAAATAAATGTAAAAGTTAACACAGGACCATTCTGTCCAAACTGAGATTGAGATTGAGTTTTAGGTTCACATCCCAAGAGGGATGTTGTTGTTGGGCTCTTGATAAAGGCGTTTGACCTGAACTGTTTTCAACAAATACCAAGCCGTAGCAATGGACACCATGTAAAACTGTGCTATGTGACTCCATGTAACTCGCTGACATTCAGATATCTCTCCAACTCTGGACTGGCCACTTGTTTCCTTCCCGTCCCTGTTTGCTCTTTGAGAACTTTGAGGTTTGGACAAATGAAGCCCCTCTGGACACAATGCTGCAGTTTATATGTGTTTATTTAGTTGTTTCTTTGTGACGATTTGGACGATTTGTGACGCGCGGTAAAACGTTTTGTCATCCTGGAAAAAAAAAGAAAGAACGAAAACCATCATAGAGAATCTGTTTAATTCAACAAAGGACGCGGTACCTCATTTTAAAAGCATTCGATGTATCTGGTCTTGCTCAACGTAAGCTCTTGGTCTTGAACAGAATGTCCCCTCGTAATTCTAATTAACAGCTCACTGCGAACTGCGCGGTCACTGGCAAGATTATGAAATACGATTAAGCCTCTGACTGCAAGGGCTAAACTCGC
The DNA here is from genome assembly GCA_025775065.1 of Hiodon alosoides. Classification (NCBI taxonomy): domain Eukaryota; kingdom Metazoa; phylum Chordata; class Actinopteri; order Hiodontiformes; family Hiodontidae; genus Hiodon; species Hiodon alosoides. The sequence goes on along the minus strand of JAOYSI010051094.1, from coordinate 14,818 downwards.
TTCCTGCCCTGCGCTCAGCTGGCGCATAGACCTTATTAAATATGAATACGATTACTTAAATACAAATACTGCAGGAGTTCCAGCAGAGGGAGATAGTTTGACGCGATAAGCATTATTTCGGGACGGAGATGATCGGATGTGTATTGTGCGGTGATTGGAAGCAATATTAAATTCTACAAAAAGCCTTTGTCGCTTAATTTATGTTGCCGTTCAGGCAAAACTGCTCGGGCATAATTTGATTTCTATTTATTTTTCTCTATTGTTGTGGTTTTATTGAGGTTGGGCCGGTTTTATCAAACAAATCTACACTTGAAATAAAGGTCAGAAAAGCTGGATTTTTGACTCAGCTTCACTTTATTGGCTTTCACTGAGCTGATATGAACTGATTTGGGTATCTGCCTTCTACACTAAACTCTTTCACTCCGTTTTCTGGAAATGATGCTTATCGTTATTTTGAAATATTCCTCGAGCATTTACCGTTGAATTTAATGTTCTTGGCGGATGTTCCGATATTATCCTCTCTCTTTGTCCGTTGTTGGTTGTATTGAGTGTGTTTGTGTGTCTGTAAGGATGGGTAGATAAACCGATTTATATTTTCTGCGAAACAATGTTTTGGTCGTTTTCACATAAAACGCAATAAGTTCTCACATAACATCCAACGGCGCAGAATAGATAAGGTTTCGCGCATTCCTTGTTTCTCTGGATGAAAGTCATAATGAATTGGCTCGCAAGCTAGCGCCGTCATCGATTAAACCACAGAGACTCCAGTATCCCTCAAGTCAGTTTGGAATAACAATGTTTGGGGAGACCGGCAAACTTAAATAGCCACAACTGATACAAACGGCACAGCTTGAAATCTATGAAGTTTCAGAACCCTGGCAGAATTCTAGCCTAATTACAAACCATTTTTTACCTTTCAGTCCAAAACTGTTCTCATTATGTGTCGGTTGCTGGAATTTTCCATCTGCTCCATGCCAATGGGAGTTGGGGGGGGTATAATGGCACTCCTAAGAACAGTGAGCCACGGGGCACGGAGGTGATAGGCTGTCATCCTGACTCGCATTAGTATTAATATTAATATTTTAAAAAGCAATGGATCTGAAGCCAAACATCTGCCTGCCGTTCGGAGGTAGAAAGTCCACTGAAATTGTACGCAATATTACGCACAGTGAAACAACGCGTGGGTTATTTTGGTCATCTCAATGGACTTGTTCCCGTGGTTTTTTTTTTTGTTTTGTTTGTTTATGTTTTAAAAAACAAAAAGTTGTTGGGGTTGATTAGACACGATTTTAGATGACTGACGACTTATAAGAAAAACGAGTTCCTTTACGTTAGTCTAATTTTTGGGTGAGGGTGTTAGGGTTGATATAGTGTAGGCATCACAACATTTTGTAGGCCATTATTATATATGCTGCATTTTGCCACTTAAAAGGGGCTGCACTTAAAGGGGCTGTCAGGTTGTGGCTGGCTGGATGTTTTTGTGATCGTATGTTTATTTAATGACACACACGTATAACTGTATCGACGTCATATTACAACAGAAAACAAGATGTTCTAGAAGGTGGGGAACCAATGGGGGTGTTTATGATATGTTTTGGGATGTTCTACATCTGTAAAATCAATTATACCCGCTGATTTTTAAAACTCTGCTTCAAATTTCTTTATTATAACAATAATGCTGTGGATTTGAGAGGAAATTTAAATATTTTTCCCTTATCCCCCATTGACGTTTTAGTGGCAGTACTAGATCTGGCCTGTTAATACATTATATATTTATAATTGAGACAATGTTGCTATATTTATAAACAGCCTCTGTTGTCACTTCCTTACGAGCCCAACATAAATTGTAGTTCCCTCCTCAGGAAGCTTCGTAACACTGGAATTCTGTGGACACTAAACCACTCACGATGTGAGGGAATCACAGTTTTTTATTTCTTTCTTTCTGGGATCCCTTTGTTAAGGCGCAAAACTATTCTCAATTAAATGATGAAGTAGGACATCAGTGTAAAAAAGATAAATATAAATAGTTGCGTAAGCTACACCGGCAGACCAATCGAACACAGCATCTCCTGATAGAAATAACAGAAAAGAAAAGAAAACAAAACAAAACAATTTTTCATTATAGATGTGCCCACTCCACCAGTAATAACAAATGGGGGGGGGTTGAAATCTGACAAAATGACATTACGTTTCATAATAACATCCTCGAGCAGAAATAAGGTGTCTATAACCAAACTGTACTTTGTCACCCTCGCCATCTTCCTGTAAATAGTGAGATCCCTGTGCCGGGCGTCTATTCCCCCAGCTGATCACGTAAGTGACAGTGTACGCTTTGGCCCTGGCGTTGACAAATACTCGCACCGACAAGGCCACAAATCAGATAAGACCAGTTTAGGGCCCAGTGTTCGCTGAATGTGCACCCAGTGTATTCTTGTTAAAAGTGTAATATGAGACTCTTTGCCCTCTGCATTTCTTTATCATTACGGTATTGACAGGAACGGTAATAAACTTGTGGTCCTTGATGCCAAAAGAGACTGAGTGGGGGGGAACCAAACCACACAGCAGTCAAGCACTCCAACCACACAGAGCCTGAAGACAAAAAGCTTTATATCGATCAGTGTTGTTGCCGGGTAATACAGACAAGAGTCTTGTTTTATTTGTTGAATTTTTTTTTTTTCCCCCCAGAGATTTTGAAGGTTGCTTTCGCTGCCACAAAAATGAAATAAGAATAAAAATAGCATATAGTCAAAAAAAGTAAAGTTGATTTTGAAGTGCAGGGCTTCTATAAAGAAATGTTCCTATCTTCCGGTAATCGAAGTGAACATTATATAAAACATCTGTACGGTCTCCTCAACGGACAATGCTAGAAGGTGATGAAAATCTTAGAAACTGTTTTCCGTCGGTTCTGCTGCCAGGTGTTATGTGTATAAGTTGTCAATGAGTTCAGGATAGTAAAAGCCATGTTGTACAGGAAACCACACAACCGAAAGGTGGTTTGTTCCTTTCCTCAGCTTAAACGTGTTTGAATGGACATTTTTAATGGCGATTTTCCACAACTGTGGTCCCGCCCTGGGTTCACAGCTGCAGCACAACCAGAGCTGCTCTCACTTCAGAACCGCTTCATTTCAGCCTCTGTTTTAAGCCACATCAGCCAGATTTCGTTTAATATGGCTGCAATATGCTCCAGTAAGTGTGCTTTAGGCACATTGTTAACATAAGGGCAAATCTGTAAAATAGCATGGACAATTAAGTGCACAATTTCTGCGCAAATGCAAAATCCCTCACTGTGAATTATTTAACTCAGCCACTACAGTTCATTTAATACAGCTCTTTTGGGAGCGGTTCTAGTCACAGAAAACTAATTTCATTTTGCGCTTTGATTTAATTAGATTTGATGATATATGGCATTGCTAATTCAGTGGCTCTCCGTGCACCTCCCCAGTCACTCCCCCAAGGCTGTCAGGTCGCCCATTTTTTACAGTATTGAAAAATTCAAGCTATATTATTGCCCTCTCACTCACTTTGCCCCATCAGGGGTAAAGTAATGAGCTTTCCCTCTTCGAAGAACTACCGGTGAGGGAACAGGGGTGGGGGTGGGGGGGTGGGGGGGATATCTGTCCCCACACTGCTCCTAGAGTCTAGCTGCATTAACAGTCTGATTTGTGAATTAAGCCTACCAGCGCCTGTGGGTATTAGCTTGCGGCCCTTTGGCTGCCGTGCGGGTTAAAGAGAGCCCTCAGTTAATGTTCCACTTTAATGAGAGTGTGATGTTCCACTAATAATTTTTGTGCGGGCGGGCGGGCGCGCTGGTGCCGAAAGGTCGCGGTGGGAAACAAAACAGATTTGGGGGAAATGTTGCACAACGGTGGTGCTGTCGGGAGGCTGGCAGGCAGCCCCAAAACGACCCCTCGCTCCTCCCCCCCCCCGGTGCCATAATGGGCTGCAGAACTGATGGGGTCCCACTCACCTCAACGGTTCCCGTGGCAATCCATCAAAGGAGCCAGGCCGCGGGGCCGGCTGGATCAGAGAGGCCGACGCAAAGAGGAGGCAGGAGTTTCATTACCCATACAATCACCTGCATGATTGCTGTACAAGTAATGGAGACGCGCGTCAGCTGGTCCCTGGCAACTTATGAATGTCCCAGAGCACAATTTGAACCTGTTTGGTGTGGACAGCACACAGGGAGAATAAAGGGAGGTGAAATATGGTGGAACCGTCAAACCAGTTCCTCTTACAGCTGATGTGAGGGGAAGATTTAACTTGTTACTCATGCCATTATCTTATCTGGCTTTGGTATAGGAAGGCAGTCTTTCAAAACGTCTGGATTCGGTTTTCCGGTAGAGTTTTGCTATTGCTTATTGTTTATTATGCGGCTCACATTTCATATCCAACCATTCCAACGCGAATAAATCTCATAACTTACTTAAATTGCATCATACTGCCATGTTTTGCAAATGTTTCTGAAAGAAACTCGAGTCTCAGAATTGAGTTTCTGCTGAAATTTCCACTGTATTGATTTCGAAAAGTGAACTTCCTTGACCATCCAGGAAAACCGTTTAATATAGTGTGGAGTTGCCTGTTTTTCAGATTTTCACCCCAAATTATGCGACGCGTATCCCGGTAGTCACGCGGGAACCTTCGAGACATTGCTCATTTGACACACTGAAGGAAATTCCGATTACAGCCCAGTTACCATGCTGCCTCAGCGTTCGCTGGGAGCTGATCCAACATCCCATCCCTTTCGGTTCCTACCATAAGTTGGAAACAAGGTCTTTAACCCAAGCACCCTATTTAGTGAACAGATAAAAATACACATATTTATATTATTTTAACTGTAGGAAATTGTTTTTGTTTTTTTTGTAGAAATCTGTTCCCTCACTCGTGCATCAAGTATGCAAAAATACTGAGGCGCTTTACAAACCCAGGATGGTATTAAGCACTTGAATTAGCAAATGCTAATCGGAGGCCTCGAGTTGAATAAGTGGTTCTTCAGATTGAATTATTTTTGGTACATCCATTTGAACTTTGGATACACTTTAACACTATTATTCTGGGTTTGGATTTCGCCAACCACGGGCACAGCCTCTGCCTTTTTAACTGGATATATTATTATGATATTAAGTCATGTCAGTTTAAGGGAAATGAATCAACGTGAATTTAATGACATGTTGGTCCACTCCTCTCATTTTGAGACCTGTCTTTTTGAAGCGAAGTCAGAACTGCTTTGTACTGTGCCCTGTCCATTATACTTTAATGTCGGAATGAAACACAGCACCTGTGGCTTATCGTAGACAGTCAGACAGCTTGTCTAACTGGACAAACCCAATATAGTTTTATGACTAATTGACACAAGTAAGAAACTGGATACCCCCCAAATTGTTCCCATCTTAGTTTCACAGTCTGGTGATCCACATTACTCCTGCTTAAATTACTCTTCAGTCCAAATTCTAATAATGTATCTGCCGAACACACACAATTGTAAGAACCAGATAAGTAAACCGGTACAATGCTGCCTCCAACTCAGAGTGATACCAGGTTAAAGTAAAGTGAATCAAGGAGAGTGACATCACCTTCAGCGGTAAATTACACCAATAGGATAACAGGTATCAACACCTCCGGTTTCAGCGTACATTAGATAAACCTGTCACAGTAATGTTTTTGTTTTTTGTTTTTTGTTATCGTAGACGTTACTGGGGAGAGATTGGGTGTTAAGGGTGAGGTTTAAGCATCCTGTGCAGACTAGGGGCATTAAAAAATATAAAATATGACGATGGATCTTAGATTGCCCAAGTTCCACAGTAAGATGTTACAACAGGCCAGGTCCTGTTGTAATGCAATAAGTTCCAGTGTTTCAGGCGAGGACAGATACCTGATCATCCGCCAGAATAGAAGTTGGCTACATGGATCAGTGTTCAAAGGAATGACTACCTCAAATGTGAAGACATATCAAAGAAGGTCGCTGTTCTTCATTTCACCTGAACGGGGTCGGTACATCCCAAGAATGAACTGGCTTTGTAGTTGAGAGGGCTCGGAAAAGTGTGAGTGTTCACATCATAATGTTCACCTCCTGGCGCTAAAAGACAACGCTGTGTAGACAGTGCACCTTACAAGTTTATAATCTGGACTGTTCTCCTAAAAACATAAGGGAAATCAATCAGGTGTTGCTCTGGCCAATACAAAATAAATATAAATTTTTATTTTTAATTTTTTTTAATAGAACTGAAAAAATTATTATTATTTTTTGTCAATGCAGCTTTTTCATATTAGTTGAAAAGTTATTGAATAGAGAATAGTTATTGAATAGAGATTAAATTACGATGACCTCTTCTTAATAAAAAATCATTGAGATTAGATATTTCATTTATTTATTTATTTGATATATTTTGAACTAGATTAGAATTTAGGGAATGTCCTGGGCTTTTCATTTTTGCCATAACTGATCAATGACGCAATGTTTGTTTTAGAAAAGAAGTGGCAGTGGGCCTATTTCCAGCAACCGAAAACTCTCCACTCCATTAGGAACAGACGACACGGAATGAGAATGATCGCTTGGAGCGCTATAGAAATCTATATGGAACCTAACGATGTAATACCTTTTTGTAATACCAGGACAGATTAATGGTGTTCATGTTGTTAAAACTTGATAATTAACAGATAATAGAGACCAAGAGTTAAATGATATTTTCTGCCTGAATGATGCCCACCCCACTATGCCCTTAATTAATTTGATATGCTGGGAGAGCGCGCGAGACAGAGCACATGGCGTTCTTTCTGGGAGTTCTTATTGAAACTATGCAAGCGATCAGATGACTTCCTGGAAAAGGGTGGTCAATCGGCTCCGGCAGCTCCGTTTTGGCGCATCTGACGACATTCCCTGCGCGTAGCTCACCGCGAGGCGAGGGCTGGGGAAACGTCGAAAGCAGGTTCCCGCGTTAACCCGCGAATGAAATCTCCAGCAATCCATTAAAAACTAATCAAACATTTACAGAACAGCCACGGTGAGTGACGGCCATTCATCATCCTCGCACCCTCCGTACACTCCCAGCGCCTCAATTTACCTATGTAAATGAGACAGGGCTCTGGCAGTAGGCTATGTAGAGAAACGATAAACAAATGTTCACCTATTACAGTAGCACGGTCTGACAGCACATGCATTAACAGTTACAGCCCTGGGCGTTAATTGTTTATAGTACAAGACTGTCAAGGTGTCAAGGTGAATCGGCTGCACATGTCAAATCTTAGTTATAACTCCAATAAATTAGAGTATTACTTATTTTCCTGGAATTTATAGCATGGTTAACAAATAGCACTGCTGCTTGTAGAAACTAAAATAAATATTGTTCGTGTACACAGTGAACATAGCCCGCATATAGACGTGTAGGATATATTTAGAAAATATTTTAAAAGTCATTGTATTATCCAATAATTATTCAGTTTATTTTAAATATAATAATAAAAATGCTAAATGCACAAAAGTGGCCGCAAGGATCACGTAAACTGGTCTACAGGATGAGACGTTGCTTTCTTTTATTTCACACGAAAATGTTAGTCATTTCTATCTGATCAATAAAACAAATGAAATATTTAATATTTAAGGCAACATTAAGGTAAATTTCCTTTTATTAATTAAATTATATTATTAATTAAATATAACCACTGTACGGTGCATGGTTTCAATATTAGAGCTTATTTTAATAACTTTAGGTGGTGACGGATTAAGGTTCATTAATATGTATGGATACAATTATGGAATACGCTGTTCCAGCGAAGTGGCGAGCGTATTCTGAATGTACCCTGGGACGTCGGACGCCCAATACGTTGACGTCACCCTTCCTTCGTAGGCGGAGTTGACCACTGCACGTGGCTTGTTGTTTTCATCTTTCAGGGAACATCGAGAGCCGTAAGGATGAGCTGGGATTGTGAAACCGCAATGCTGGATAATATTACTCATAGAGGGCCGTCGGATTTTATAAATGTAAGCACAGTTTAAACACTAAAAAAAAAAAAAAAAAAAACAAACAAACAAAAAAAACTATGTGGCTTATTAATGATACTTTTGCTGTTGTTTTCATACAAGCGGGAGGCTGTTGTTATTGGATCGCACACGTCCATTTAGGATCTCATTTGATTCGTCTTGCTTTGTTTTGAAATTATGTTTTTCGTTTTTAAGTCTGTTGCAATTGTCGATTTTAATCAAAGAACTTATTAAAATACTTAAATATTTGTATAAAATGTTAAATGAAACGGAGGGAAAATATATATATATTTTAAGAAAAAAAAGACAAATAAACTAGACAAATGTAATAAACACGAGCGCCCAAATTTCCGTTTAGATACAAGCGTAAGTTCCTACATACATAAATTGATCAATTTAAATGTATGGCTACGCATATTGCGTAATAGTCCATTTGCGGCCGAATATACCCAGTGACGTTAGAAGTTAGACCTCCAGCTCTCTTGCCAGGAGGAGTTAGACACTCCGTGTGGTTTGTTGTTAACATCTTCCAGGAAAGATCACAAGACATATGGATGAGCTGTGATTGTGAAACCACATTGCTAGATAATATTGCACGGAGAGCCATCGCATTTTATCAATGTAAGCAGAGTTTGGACGCCAAAAAAAAAAAATCATATTGCTTATTGTTTATACTTCTGTAACTACGTAAGGTCAGTGTAAGGTCGGTTGTCTTGATCTTTAAATGTCAGTTTAATGCTGTTTAATTACGTAACTACCGATTTCTAGTAGCGAACTGACTAAAATACGTGCACGCCTCTTTAGTATTGTTATAAATATATTTATAATGATGAAACGAGAGAAAGTATTTGTCTGCTGCCTAACTTTAAATTTGCGAAAATACTTCGAAAATAACCGCAAAGACCGCAGTTTGTTGCAGTTGTGCGGCAGGTTAATGTTTTTGTTTAAAAAAAATATATATATTATGTTTTCTCGTCTCAGTCCCATCGATTAATATGCATCATATAGTCATAACGGTCGTTTTGGGAGATTGTATTCGTTTATTATTTTTTTATCATTCTATATTGCATACTTATCTAACGTATTTATTAGTTGTTGTCATAATTGCATCTTCCTGTTGGCTTGTTTTTTTTTGCAATGGATGTGTTATTATATTGGACAAGACCTTCTTTGTTTTCACTTAGTCTGTGCCGTCTTCGACACTGTTCTGTGTGCCGTTTCAGAGAAAGTTCCTAAAAAAATGTTTCAACTTGGAAGCCGGCTAATCCAGTTTCAGCTTGCTCCTGGCAACAAGAACTGCAGCGCCAGAGAGGAAAGCATTTGTCAGCCATCAATCACTTTTAATGAATTTCTTGTACAGCTCAGGTATGCATCCATGTGTTAATTTTTTTCGGAATTTTTTAAACAATATTTGTTTTAGCCTATACTGCGATTGTGCAATGTCCTTAATTGTCTTGCTCCTTGACTGACTCGGGCCAGAGCAGCATTCACAACATTAAGGTGTAACAAAAACTTAACAGCATGCGGAGTAGCATCTTCTCAGGTTCATAAGGAACCTGATTCAGCTGTTCCTTCTATTTGTGGTGTTTAACCCGACCACTGTCTCTAGGAACATTGGTGGACTGAAAAAAGAGGACATATTCTGCAACCTGAGGATTCCTAATCAGTTTCAAACTGCTAAAGAGGAAATCAACGTCGTCATTCTGACAGGTACCGCCGTCTAACATTCGCTGGTATTTTTAATGGGTATTTGTGTATTCCTTGTCGTAGTAGCTCACTAACTCAATGCCAGGCGGAAAAAAAATTACTAAATGAGTTTAACTAAGACAATGGTTTGTGAGGATAGTCCATAAGTGCTCAGGTGGGGCGGAGAACTGGGGCCATGCAGTGAAGAATGGTGTTTTATATATAGGGCGAGGGGGTGTGACCAGCCTCCTCCAATCATGGAGGCCTTGGGGGCACCCGTCTCTTTTACACAATGCAGCCTGGCAGGCAACCGGCGCTGAGCCTCTCGGGAGGCTGTCGTGTTAAATGAGTGGACGAAGGCGTCGTTGCCGCGCTCTGTGAAGTGTTTGTCGATCCTCAGATGAAAGATCCGGTCCCTGCTGACTGACTGACCTGAGACTAGCCTAAAGAGAGCAATAGCGTGGCCTGTGTGCTCGTGTATGGGGGTTGCTTGGGCGCTCCGCGAGCCACGCCCTTGTTCTCCTTTTCGCAGGCCAGGGTGTGCTCTGCGTGGACGTGAAAGACTGGAGTGGTAAGGTGTCGGTGCAGAACCAGAATTGGCATCTCCAGAGGAAAGAGGAAGACCAAAACTTCACCAACACCTCTATCCTGCAGGTTGCCGACCCCCTGCAAGTCGTAAAGGTACACTTCCACCTGTTTGTTCGATTTGGAATGGAAGTATCCTTGATTTGTTGAGGGTTACAGATACTTAACTTAACCAGAGAGCCCTATTTGGTAGGCACCTGATGCTAGACAGGAATAAGTGTTACTTTTTTGAAGTTAGACTTCAGGAAAAGTGAAGATAAGAGGTTTTGAGTTCTAATGCTGGGATTTGTGCCTCAGGTTTTTGTTTTTCATCAGATTATTAAGTGACGCGCTGGAAGTGTCTTCCAACGTTTCTTTTTGAACGATTTCATGGAATATAATTGTTTGTTGTGCTCTGGAGGATACAAAACAATTTGTGCTGAGGCGCTGTGGGAAAGCGGCACTCTGGTCTTGTGCTATCGTTAAATCATGTTATGTTACAGAATATTTATTTAACTGTGATTTAAGGGGTTTATTAGTGGGGGGCAGAGAGTAACGTGTCTCTCAATGTGACCGGGCGCTCATCGCTCACCCAGGCCAAGGCAGCCAACCTGTGGAGCCACGTGGGACGCAGTGGGGTGTCTGTACGCCCCTCGCTTTTCCTGCCGAGAGTGCTCTTCCTCTCCGCCGACTGCCAGCTGGACGAGGCGCTCCGGAGGAGTGAGGAGCTGGTGCCTCGCGCCGGCCTGGACACCTTCCTGCGCTCTTTCAGGGCGGGCTACGCGGCCTGGGTGTCGGAGGCGCTCACGCCCTCCTGGCTGTCAGGTGAGCGAGACGTCTGTCGCGAACCATCACCAGCCTGCCGCAGCAGCTGCGGGCGCCCCCGTTGTTTAGAGGTTCTGCTTGTGCCGCAGGCCACCTCTCGTACCGGCAGCTGAGGGAGGTGAGGGAGGTCCTGAGGAAGATGGGCACGTGGGACCTGGTGAAGCTGCACTGCGGGCAGCAGCTGAAGGGGGACTTCCGGGGCTGCAGACACATCGCGCTGAGCCGGGACGAGACGGACGAGCTGGAGTTCTCCGGGATCAAAGCGCTGTCAGCCGTGTCACTGTGGAGCCTGCTGGGTCACTCGCCACAGGTGAGGGCCAGTGTGATGAAGAGCTGACCTACACATATATACACACACACGCGCACACACGGGCGCACTCACACACGCGCACACACACGCACACACATTCACACACGCACGCACACACGCGCACACACACACGGGCACACTCACACACGCGTGGGCACACACACGCACACATGTACACACACGCTCACACACACACACGCGCACACACACACTCACACGCGCTCACACACACACACACACACATACACTCACAAACACAACAGCAAGCATGAACAAAAGCTCACCTTATGGGACATGTGGTAAAAAGTCTTGTCCCCATGGAAATAATTCACACACTTCTCTTCTCTGAGTTTGTATATGACGCTTGAAGAGATTATTAGTTTTATTTGTTTGTCAGAGGCGACGCTTTCGCCACATAAGTGTCGAATCGAACGTCTGAATAGACCTGCGTTGAATGGATCAACCAGATGCAAAGACGCTAAAGAGGCACAAGTATGGAAATGCAATTAAAATGTAAATCCGTCGCCACGGCGGCCACGGGTTCGGGTGCTTCGTCTGGAGTGTAACCCACTTCAGTGCAGCATTGTACGGCCCTCAATGGAAGATCGGCAACAACCGAATAAAGAACTGAACGGGGAGAAGGGTGAAAAACAGGTCCCCAGTAGGACACCCAGAGCGGAGGTCTGCGCGTGTGTTCATCGCTGGTTCATGGCGAGCCAGGACCGGGGCCTGGGGCAACGGTGAGCCTGGCGCCCTCTATCAGGTCGCCTAGGGAGAGATAGGGGCAGGCCTTGCTGCAGCCGTGATAGATTACCTACGAATCCTGCCGAACGGCATTACAAAACAAGCGCCAGCCATCCATTTCTGCGCCATTTACCAGGAATCAATATCAATACTTAATGCAGTACCTGTGAAAAATGTGTCCGGGTGCAGTGAGCTTAAGAGGGCATTGGGGAAAGGCCTTGGGAGTTGGGGGGGATGGGACGGGCTGGGCTGGGGACCAAAAATATTTACTTCTTGTTTTCCTATACCATAAGTCTGTATCCCGTAAGTCCCATCATGCCCCTGTGTTTTCTCACTGGACTCCAACTGGCTGTGTGTGAGTCTGTTAACAGTGCCTTTTCCCCAAAGCAACAGTATAAATCTTACAGGAACAGTAACAGTATATATCCAAAGAAGCTCACAGGTCTGGGTCCCCGTTAATTCCTCTTCTTCCTGTGGCATAGCACTGCGTTACTGCTGGTACTGATTGCGTATTCGCTAACCTGCTGGTGGGGACGTTTGTGAGGTCACAGCTCCCTGATTTGAGCTTTAAAAGCGTGGCGTTGTGATACTGCGTGGCCATGGCAACGCTGGTGTGGTCATCCACAGGTAGGGCGGTCCAGGAGCCTAAATACATTTATAAACAATAAATGGGGGGGATATCCCATCTTCATGCCCTTGGTCCATGGGCAAAATGATAACAATTTTAGAGATACCCTGGTTCGATAAAAGTTCAATACAGAAAGATGTAAAATGATATGGGATAAGATATGTCACAAAATCATGAGGTTTGTCTGAGAAAGTTCTGTCTCATTATGGCGGACCACATCGGACACATAGCGGCGGCGTCCTCGTGTAGATGCTGTGATTTAAACAGTCACAGTCCTTCAGCTGAGTCGTTATCTGTGTAATGAACTGTCCTGACAACAGCCTGGTGATGAAGACCCCAAAGGGCCTAAACTGACGCTGGTTTGAATATGGAAGTATTCTGGAATATTTCTTACAATTTTCATTCCGGATCTGGGCAGCATGCAAGACGATGCACCGTTCCGGCCTGCCAGTAGATGGCACTGCAATCAAGTTTTGAACAACCCGAAAGGACTAGGCTCCGGGACTGAACTATGCTAACGCGATTCTTTTCCTTTGGAAAAGAGTCCACTTTTAACAGTCCTGGGCTGCTGGCAGCTGTGGCAGAGAGTCCAGCGAGAGTATCGGTGACAGTGGCACAGGTTGCTTCAGAACATCCCCACTGATCACAGCTCAGCTTCTATGTCCATCTCCCTTAAAGACCTGATCAAGTGGCTCCCTTTCTGAGCGATGCCAATGGTTACGGTCACGTGATTATAAACAAACGTGTGATTTTTTTTTCCCCCGTTTTGTCTCTCGAGTTTCAAAGCACCAGAAGACCTGTAAATGTGCCAGAGATTTTGAATATGCTTTTTTTCTTCTTTTACAAATAGTCTAAAGGGTGAACACCACACCAATTAGTCTGCGGAGGATAGAGAATTCCTGCATTGTTGGGGAGGGTATCGGATTCAGGCAGAGATATTGGTCGCTTGTTGAAGTAAGGCCTTCTGAGAGATGGTGTTTATCAGACACAAAAGTCCATGCAGAACAAAACCGACAGCTATTATTACCGCTCGGCATAGGTGCACTGCAGTCTCCCGATAACTTGCGGCTGTCGCAGCGAGAGAACTTTGGCGGCCGTTCAAACCCCAGACTTTGAACCCGCTGGCCCGGCTCGTATTATATCTGACACCTCTGACAAACCGGAGCGTCCACTTTTTTACCCGAGCGGTGCCTTTTCGACTCGGGCTGGTATCGCGTACGAGGAGGTCACCCTCGTTGGGGAAACGGAGACGGGTGACCTATATAGACGGAGGGCGTGGAGGATACGATGGGATCTTTTCCAGTCTGGATTGGGGGCCCCCAGTTCTGTGCCTGCCCGTTTCACAGCTGCGCTGATGGCTCCGAGAGGTTTTCATGGGTTGGGTAACCCATGCAGCTTAAACCACTGGCAGTGACAAGCGTGTGAAGTGAGGACCTCCCTCTCGCTAACACTTTAGCCTTTAGCATGCCTGAGGTGAGCGCTGTAGTATCACAGGGCATGGCAGGGCAGTAGCCGGGTTGCCTGTAGGGAATGTGGAGGATGTGTTGATCGTATGTTCCTGAAGGATTGTCCACGGGAAAAAGAAGGGCTTTTCCTGCTGGCCAGGCGGAAGAACAGCAGTCCACACCCAACCCCGGCAGGTAGGGGGGGTAAGTTGAGGCAAGTTGGGGCCACCCTTGTTGGGGCCACCCTTGTTGGGGCCACCCTTGTAAATGCAAGGTTCACCCATCTTCATTCCTCAGCTTCATGTCTCATCCTGTCCATGCATAAAATCACGGTGATCGTCCCTCAGAATGTGCTTCAGGGAGGGTTAAGAGCGACTGTCTGTCTGTGACTGCCCTGCTGTCTGTCAGCCAGCGCAATAAGTTATTCCATTGCATGCTGGTCTTTTTTTGAATAATTTAAGCCGCTAGAATACGGTCCCGTTCTTAATCACACGGATATAATGTTTGGTTCCGTATTTAATCTCTTGTGTTCTCAGTGGTTGCGAAGGCTGGTTCACAAATTGCGCGGGGGGGGGGGGGGGGGGGGGGGGGGGGGGGGGGGGGGGGGCGGGGGGGGGGGGGGGGGGGGGGGGGGGGGGGGG